>SJYC01034516.1:0-33762 GCA_006408675.1 Madoqua kirkii
AGTAAGCATCTTTTACTTTCATGGCTGCAGTCACCATCTGCAGTTATTTTGGAGCCCCCCATAATAAAGTCTGACACTATTTCCACTGTTTCCACATCTATTTGCCACGAAGTGATGGGACTGGATGCCATTATCTTAGTTTTCTGAATGTTGAGCTTTAAGACGACTTTTTCACTCTCCTCTTTCAGTTTCTTCAAGAGACTTTTTATTTAAATGTGATTCTCAGACCGGCAGAATCAACATCACCAAGAAATGTATAAGACCTGAGAATTGGTGACCCCACTCAAATCTACTGAATCAAAACCTCTCTGGGTGAGGCCCAGTGATCTGGGTGCTGAGGAACCCCTAGGGAACTCTGATGCCTGATGAAACTTGCATCATCAACCTAATAAAGGGCTTCTCTGGTGGCTCATGGAGAAGGAAATGGCAACCCAGTCCAGTACTCTTGTCTGGAAAATCCCATGGACAGAGAACCCTGGTAGACTACAGTCCATGGGATCGCTGAACCCCTAGGGAACTCTGATGCCTGATGAAACTTGCATCATCAACCTAATAAAGGGCTTCTCTGGTGGCTCATGGAGAAGGAAATGGCAACCCAGTCCAGTACTCTTGTCTGGAAAATCCCATGGACAGAGAACCCTGGTAGACTACAGTCCATGGGATCGCAAAGAGTTGGACACGACTGAGTGACTTCACTTTCACTTTCACTACACAGAACTTAGTACTATGTAGAACTTAGTCGGAGAAGGCAATGGCACCGCATTCCAGTACTCTTGCCTGGAAAATCCCATGGACAGAGGGGCCTGGTAGGCTGTGGTCCATGGGGTCGTGAAGAGTCAGACACAACTGAGCAACTTCCCTTTCCCTTCCCTTTCCCTGGTGGCTCATACAGTGAAGAATCTGCCTACAGTGTGGGAGACCTGGGTTTGATCCCCGGGTTGAGAAGATCCCCTGGAGGAAGACATGGCAACCCACTTGAGTATTTTTCCCTGGATGGACAGAGGAGTCTGGCAGGCAACAACACGTGGGGTTGCAAAGAGTTGGACACGACTGAGCAATTAAGCACACACACATTCCCTAAAAAAATCACAACCAGACCCTTAGAATTGCAACCCAATGAATTCCAGAAAATTAAAGAACAAAACCTGAGCAATCCTTAACATAACAGTTCCTGATGAACTTTTAAATTTTACCAGTTAACACATTAGTTTTCTGTGGTACCTACCTGTGTGTTGTGCTTCCCTTTGTCATAACCCAATATGATGAATATCGAGGTCTTCCCACCGATGCCAAGTGCTTGAAGTGTTAATTATCAAAAAGTGGTACCTATCTACTTCTCTTACCTCCACATCTCTAGCATGAAAAGTTGTCAGTTCAGGCAATTGTGGGTGTGGGAGACCTTAGGTCAGGAGCGGGAGAGTCAGGATGCATTTAGCTCTAAGGTGGAGAGTACAGCTTAATTGGGTGATTTTACCACAACTTGTGTATCTCTGAAAAGCTTGGTACCCCCAGGGAGGCAACTATATGCACATGAAATAATCTGACAGGAGGAAAGGCTTTTTTCCAAGTAATATATCTCCTACTGTGGTTTGCTTCTGTTCTCCTTACCGGTCATTGCATCTTGGTTCTACCACATTACCTTTTTATGGCCTTGAGAACATTTCTTAATTTCTCTAAGCTCTAATTTCCACATTGTAATATTAGGCTTGTAACACCTACTTCATGGGGTCACTGCAAGCGTGGAATGAGACAGTGCATGAAAGGGCTTAGCACAGTACCTGGCACTCCAACATTTCAATCAATTTTTATTGCTAAGTGAAATTAAAAGAAAAACCCTCTGCAGAGGTGTTTCACAGGGAGTCATGGCATTTGGCAGACTTGTTCTTCAACAAAAGTCAGGCATTCCAGCTCTTAAGCATGTTTCACAAGATTTTATGAATACCATCATATAACTCAACAGATTTTAATTAAAACAATATGTTGCTGTATGGGCAAGATATATACATTCACTATTTTTGAACACATTATTTATTGAACACACTTTTTATGATACTGTATATAGTAAACAATGGGTAATTTTGGTTAATTTAAACTGCATAAATTATCAATTACTCTTATTCAAGAGAAGATCATTGTAAAAGGTTTTTTTTTTTTTTTCTTTTTCTTTGTTAAACTGATGGTGTTGTGTTTTGGTCTTAATGGTTTCAAATTTTCAACTCAGTTTTGATACTGCAATGGGTTATAACACAGGAGTTTTGTGAAGAGAGTGCTCACCTCAAATCCAGGTCTCATTGCAAAATCGTGGTCCTCTATGTGGAGGATTTGCTTATATTTCAGGGGCCACACTTTGGTACTGTCTTCTTTCCTCATTCTAGTTTCTTGTTTGCTGGACCTCCAAGGGAGAAAATTGCTTTTGAGATACATGTGCTTCTGGATATTTTGATTTAGTTTAGCTTTATGTGCTCAACATGGTATGCTCCAAAATATACACATAAAGCTCATTTTCTCAGTTCATATTACATACAAAGATCAACCAACATTGACTCTTTCACAAGGGTGGGACAAGTAAGGTAAAGTACCTTGAATGACCCACTTGAGTGTGGATGTGGTCCTGACAATGTGGTTTTTAGTAGGGAAGCCTGGTCACTAGCACCTGGGTGGAGATGATCAACATTCAGATCCATGGACCCCAACCCAGATCAACCAAACCAGAACCAGAGGACACAGGGCCTAGGGATCTGCATTCAACGTGGTACCTGAGTGATTCTTGGAGTCACAGACATTAAACTACCTTTGGCACTAAGATAATGTTAAGAAAAAGCAAAACGAAAGACCTGAAAATTGTAAACTGATGAAAACAGTGTTTTACAAAATGTGCAAAAAGTATAGGTGCTGCTTGGGATTCGCGGATGAATCCCTGTAGTAGATTCTGGAACTGAGGGAGGGCTATGGGCATGGAGAGGAATCCCAGGGGAAAATGGGTGATCTGACAGTTGACTGGACCTAAGATTGGTCCAGTGTGAAGCAGGCACACTTCCTAGGGCCAAGGCAAAGTGGGTGGCCTTTCCAGTGTGGGTGGAGACCCGACCTGGGAGTGAAGCCCGTGGCTCCCTGGGCTCTGAACTCAGGCAAGTTGCTGGGTCTCCCTGACTCGTTTCCCATGACACATACTTCCCAGACATGTTCTAACTCTGTAAGTGACATGCAACAGACTTCTTGTCCCAGGTGCCCGAGACCTTGCTCAGTCCCTCTTCCAGAAGAACATTACTGGGCTCCCTGCTGTCTCAGTGGTAAAGAGTTGCCTGCCAATGCAGGTGACACAGGTTCCATCCCTGGTCCTGGAAGATCCCACATGCCGCGGGGCAACGAAGCCCATGCACAGCTATTGTGCACGGAGCGTGGCAACGGCAACAAGAGCAGCCACCAAAGTGAGAAGCTTGCAGCGGGACAGTGACCCGGCTCGCTGCAATTAGAGAGAGCCCACATAGCAACGAAGACCCAGCACAGCCATAGATGAATAAGTGGAATTATTTTTTAAAAAAGAACATTCCTGTCACCATCACTGTCATCGTCAGCAGCAGCAGTAACATAAGATGCTGAGGGCTCCTCTAGGCAAGTTCTAGTTACTCTTTCTTGATTGGCTTTTGCATTGATACATGTCTTCTTCAGGGAATACACATCAATTTTTAACACAATACTTGTGGACACAATTTCTTAACAATACTTTGATGGTGAGAATTTCACATCCTGAAGCAGCTGGTTTAAGAAATATGTCCAGGTTTATGGGCACCGGAGAGCACCCACTATGATCTTTAAGTACAGATGTTTCTGGCTGAAACCCTCAAAGATTTATGTATGCATTTTTGCCATTGATAGAAATAGGAGAGTTGGAAGAACAAATCTGATTTTGTGTAGAAGACAAATGAGTTTGATTTTAAACACAAGTCATTTTATCCTAAGAATAATTGACACAGAGAACTATTTCTTCCAAGGATCTCTTAACTACAAAACCTCTTTCAAGGAGCTAGAATGATCCATTGATTGAACATGTAATAGCAGCTAGTTTTTATTAAATGCCTATTGTGTTCCAGGCCCCTACCGCATGTTTTGTAAGTACTATATTCTTTGATATGAATCTCAATTACCAGGTTTGCTGGGCTCCATGCCCAGAGTTTCTGATTCCATAGTTTTAAGGTATGAGAATTTGCATTTATAACAATTTCTCAGGAGAACTACCGGTCTGGAAAATAATAGACATTTTATAAAAGCTAGCTGGTTATTATTTTAAGAAAAATTGGAATGTTACCTTGGGTGGAAATTCTGGAAATTTGTGAACTTCTTTAGTAATATAACACAATGGCAATCTCTAGTACTCTTTTCAAAAGCATAGCCCTCCAGAGATTGGAAGGGATGAATCTTAATTAAGAACCCCCAGAATACCCATCTCAGAAATTCCATCCAGAGGAACAAAAAAAATTAAAAAATTAAAAATAGAACATAGAAAGGTAAAGACAGAATGCCCCTCCCCTAGATATCACCCTGTCCCTGTCTGGGAGTTGTGGTATTCTGTATGTTGTATCTTTTGCATGTAGCTTCCCTAATGGACCAAAAAAAAAAAAAAAAAAAAAATCCTAGTAAATTTCCAGAATTGTAATCCTCAAAAAAAGAAGAATCCCTAGAACAATGAACATGCAGCCTGCTACGAAAGGCAAGATGCTTCCCAGGTGGCACAGTGGTTACAAATCTGCTTGCTAAGCAGGAGACGGGGTTTGATCCCTGGGTCGGGAAGATCCCCTGGAGTAGGAAATGGTAACCCACTCTCATATTCCTGACTGGGAAATCACACGGACAGAGGAGCCTGGCAGGCTACAGCCCCTGGGGTAGAAGAGCTGGACGTGGCTGAATGACTGAGCGTGCATGCGTCAGCGGCACTCCTGGCAGTGCCTGCAAGCACACACACCTCTTCTCACCTAGGGCTCTACTTATGCGTAGTGAGATGTCCTATGTTTACTTATTTTTGACTTTATACACCATCTATTTCTCAAAAAGGTTTATGTGGCTTAGACACCCTCTGAAATAATTTTGAAAACCTCACACATATTTAAGTAGTCATCTTCAATTTTTTCATCATAAAATTTAAAGTTAAATATTGATAATTTAAAATAAAACTTATATTCTCCTTTAAATGTATCCAGTGAAACTGAAATACTCAAAATATGCATTTTAAAATACATGAATAAGCTCCTCTTTAAAAACCAGAAGTTTTGTCTTCTCATTCTTTGTTTTCTTGAAACTTGCATTTCCATTTTATTTTCTTCATTGAATTTTATTACCTATCATACTTCTTCCCGAAAAGACATGTATACACATTGAAAGAAATTATTTTCTAGCCTTTATGACTATTAAAAATGGGGCAAAACATAACTCATATAAATGTTGATAAATAATTATTAAAATTATGATTATATTTTATTAGAGAAGTATTTCTTAATAAAGTGTTGGTACATTTTGCCTATTTTGTGTATCTGTGTATGGATGTTACTCATTGCATTTGTTATTTCTTATCTCTTTTGATAAAGCCGTTCTAATAGATGAGAGGTGAAATCTCATGGTTTTGATTTACATTTCCTTGATCCTATTTTTCACTTCTATAGATGAAAATACAGAAAAACTTTGTTCATGGACATGGAATTGGAAGAAATTTTGTTTCAAGAATATAACTTAAACAACTCCTTCTTACTTATTTTTCAAAATTCACATTGTGGTGTATCATCAAGAATTCTTTCTAATGATTTATAATCTGACAAATTAAGTGAGTTCTTTCTTCAATATTGTTGAAAGCAAAAAAAAAAAAAAAAAAGAAAAGAAAAACAGAAAAAAAGTAAAACACTCAGCTTGGAAAAGGATGTGTTATTTAAACTAAAGTCATCAGCTACCTTAACAACAACATCTGTAATGGATTCTTTGTACCCAGGCAGGTTTTATCCACTTGTGTAACACACATAGTTAAGATTCAGACAAAAAGGAGGAGGTGTGTGTTCTTTTATTTTGTCAAATGGGACAGAGCAATCATTAAAGAGAGGTTACAGAGAAGACTGCAGGCAAATTTTCAGGAGGATCCATTTTAGGAAAGAGGTCAGAGGAAGTCAGAGATCCAGAAATAATTATTTTAAAACTTTTCCTGCTCACATGTGCCTCTGAGAGCTTGCACACACCCGCAGGGAAATATTATACTCTAGGAGCATAAGCATCCTATTTGAAGACCCCTGACTTGAAAAAAAAAAAAAGCATACAAGTAGAAAGGTTAATAAAATGAACACAAATAGGACAGACAAAGGCAAGAGAAGCAAATGTGCTTAATAAGGGAGGTTAATTTATGACAGAGAACCAGAACTTTCTGGTATGATTCCATCTAAGAATCATTTGAAGCTCCTTTGTCTTCTGCCTTCTTCCCTTTCCTAGAAAAAATAATTCTGCTTTTAGTCGTTACTGAAATAAAACTTTTGTATTAAATTGGAAAATTTTGCATGAAAATCTGAATTCTTCTTTTGAAAAATCAGGAAGTCAAGTGACACCGGGCTGAAGTTCTCTTCCAAGAAGAAAAGTCTTAAGCTGACCAGCCTCTGCCCACAGAGGAACATTGAGCCTATAATTGCCTCAGTCACTGCCAGTCACTTCTATATTACTTGCCTAGCAGTTTGAATTGGCGATCTCTAGGACACTCCAGTCCTCTTGCCTGGAAGATCCCATGAGTGGAGGAGCTCCTTTCCTAGAAAAAATAATTCTGCTTTTAGTCGTTACTGAAATAAAACTTTTGTATTAAATTGGAAAATTTTGCATGAAAATCTGAATTCTTCTTTTGAAAAATCAGGAAGTCAAGTGACACCGGGCTGAAGTTCTCTTCCAAGAAGAAAAGTCTTAAGCTGACCAGCCTCTGCCCACAGAGGAACATTGAGCCTATAATTGCCTCAGTCACTGCCAGTCACTTCTATATTACTTGCCTAGCAGTTTGAATTGGCGATCTCTAGGACACTCCAGTCCTCTTGCCTGGAAAATCCCATGAGTGGAGGAGCCTGCTGGGCTGCAGTCCATGGGGTCGCTCAGAGTCAGACATGACTGAGCGACTTCACTTCCACTTTCATGCATTGGAGAAGGAAATGGCAACCCACTCCAGTGTTCTTGCCTGGAGAATCCCAGGGACGGGGGAGCCTGATGGGCTTCCATCTATGGGGTCACACAGAGTCGGACACGACTGAAGCGACTTAGCAGCAGCAGCAGCAGCAGCAGCAGCAGGACACTCCTGGTGTCTACATTAGGTTCTCAGTGTGCTAGTAAATGTTTAACAAGAGACTCCTCAGGAAAAAAAGCCCTGTTTATACTGTTTGCTGATTTCCATACTGTCATCATAGCTGATTTCAAGCTATGGATATGACAGAGAAGTGTGTAGCTCATAGTATAGTATAGTACAATACAATACAATGTAATATAAGTTTTGTGTATGGTAGTATACTACAGTTTATATGATAAGATAGTATTCTATATTAGTGTAATACACAGTACCACCTATACAGTAGTATACTATACTATATAGTTGTATACTACTTGGTATATACCACACTCTACTATATACTCGTATATCGTATACATAGTACTAGTATACCATATGCAGTTACACTATACTGTGTAGTATGTACCATAATACATTGAGTGCAGGAGGAGGGGATAACAGAGGATGAGATGGTGAGATGGCATCATCGACTCAGCGGACATGAATTTGAGCAAACTCCAGGAGACAGTGAAGGACGGGGAAGCCTGGAGTGCTGCAGTCCATGGGGTAGCAAAGAGTTGGACATGACTGAGTGACTGAACAATAACATAGCATAATATATTACAGTACAGTGTAGCATTTCTTCCAGACATAAATAGACATAAATAGTGGAGAACAATACACGATAGTAACATGTAGTAAAGTTCACCATTTCCTAACTATGGTGAACTTTAAGTATTTATTACTTTCATTAAAATAATTTATTTAATTGTATGTCTCTATAAGTTAATTTTTAATAAGTTTATTTTTAGCAGCCTTAAAATTTCACAACCGGCTCTTGCGAGCTGATTTACACAGAAACTGGGCACTCTGCTGATTACTCTTAAGGCTGAGATAGTATGTTCTTCTTAACTCCTAACCCAATACTTGTCATTACAGAAGGCACTCAATACAATTGCTGAAAGGATGAATAAATATTCAGTAAGTCTGATGCCTAATCTTCTTTGCATTGCTGGGGAGCCAGATCTCTCCCCTAGGCCAAATAGGAACATTTTTCCCCTGCCACAATTAATTTATTCACCAACTCCTCCTCTCCCCTACTCTGTTTTTAAGAAATAAAGGGATGAATCTTTGGATGAAAGATTTTTAAAGTATTTGGATAAAAAAGGGAGTCTTTGGGCAAAAGGCAAAATTATATTCTGAATGTACAGAGTTAATAGCCTATTTAAGGATAAACGGCCTGATTGTAGGAAAACCGGCTCAAAATAATGTACATGAATGTGACCTAATTTATACAAATATATTTCCTAATTTTCAAAGAAAGATCAAGTCTTCTTTCCACGTTCATTCTATCAGTTCTCTTGCATTATGAGTTGGCATTACTGACTTGATGAACATGAGTTTGAGCAAGCTCCGGGAATTGGTGATGAACAGGGAAGTCTAGCGTGCTGCAGTCCATGGGGTTGCAGAGTTGGACATGACTGAACGACTGAAATGAACTAAACTGAACTTATGAAAGCGTGGATTATTAATTCATTACTTATTTAATTATTGATAATCAGATCATGTGTGGGATAAAGAACCTCACAGTGTTTATTCATATACTAAGGTCTAAATTATCCTGGGTTCCTTACTCTATAAACTATCTTACACAGTAATTTCTGTATTTTTGTCAAAATGCCTTAAAATCTGCCTGAAAGGGTGCTGAGTGACAGCTCAGAAGCTGGCTGGCTGCATTACTTTGTTCACTGGGGAAATGCATGGCTTTCTTCTTAAGTGGCTGCTTCTGAACCAGGGTGTATATTTTATGCCATCCCTAGAGTCCTAGAGGATTTTTCTTTGAAGAACAAAAGAAGTAGGTATAAATTTTAATGAATCATATTGTGGCTTACCACTTAGGATATAGAGAAGTGAAAACAAACATTCTTGGCCCCACGGAGTAGAAAGCCCAGGGTTCCCTCTTCATTTAACTGGAGTCTAAAAATGAGACACTTCACATAAGAGAAATTCTCACACCACCACAAAGAAAGATGTTTTCTTCTTGTCCATTAAATGACACCTACAAAATACACATGCCAGATTTTTCTCCAGCAATTCTCCCACCAATAGTGGGCTGGTGAGACTGGTGAGTCCCTGTGACTATCTCCCTTCTTATCTACATATCCACCAAGCAAACTGGGCAAACCCCCTACTGTTTAAGTCACAGATGATATTTTAAGCAATCTCAATTTGTTTCAAAATTAGATACAATATACTACTAAAACATACTAGATGTTATAAGCAGCCTGAAAAACACACAGCCTGGTTGGATAGCCTCACATTTCCTAAATATTGCTTGCCTAATTGCCTTGGGGAAGACAGAAAGTGTTTAAACGGGACAAGACTTCATAACATCGTAGATCTGAGTGTGGAAGCCAAGTCTGGAAGGGAAGTGTGGGAGATGGATTTTGATTTCCAAGAGCAGAGCAGGAATCAGGACTCTAGCGACCCCTTCTCCCCACTCCCCCACAGTGCTTTTGTTTTTGGTCATTAAACCTGAGGCTTCAGAAGAATTTATTAAATTTTTATGTTCCCTTTCTGATCTTAGAGTGAGTGCTTCATAAATATTCAAACTGTGAAGGCAATCTGGCTGAAACGTATGTCACCAAGGTTGCCTGGGTAATCTCACTCACTTTCACTCCTCTATTTTTCCTACTGGGTCTTTCTGGGAATCTTGCAGTTGGCAAAAAGGAAAGACTTTCCCTAGGACACGAGGTTATTGATTGGTTATTAAAGTTACCTGGGTAGTACCAGGCATTGCAGTGGGCTGCATGCATGCTCGGATGCTCACTTGTGTCTGATTCTTTGCAACCCCATGGACTGCAGCCCCCAGGCTCCTCTGTCCATGGGATTTCCCAGGCAAAAACACTGGAGTGGGTTGCCATTTCTTTCTCCAGGGGATCCTCCTGACCCATGGAGTGAACTCTCATCTCCTGCATTGCAGGCGGATTTTTTACCACTGAGTCACTAGGGAAGCATTACCTGTGTACTATGGGGACTAGTTGTTCCAGTTTGTCTGAGACTGAGGAGGTTCCTAGGACTTCTACACTGAAGACCATGGCTGCTAAGTCGCTTCAGTCATGTCTGACTCTGTGCAACCCCATAGATGGCAGCCCATCAGGCTCCTCTGTCCCCGGGGTTCTCCAGGCAAGAACAACGGAGTGGGTTGCCATTTCTTTCTCCAATTCATGAAAGTGAAAAGTGAAAGTGAAGTAACTCAGTCGTGTTCGACTCTGAGCAACCCCATGGACTGCAGCCCACCAGGCTCTTCCATCCGTGGGATTCTCCAGGCAAAAGTACTGGAGTGGGGTGCCATTGCCTTCTCTGAAAGACCATGGCTCTCTGCTAAGTCATTTCAGTCGTGTCCGACTCTGTGTGACCCCATAGACAGAAGCCCACCAGGCTCTGCCGTCCCTGGGATCTCCAGGCAAGAACACTGGAGTGGGTTGCCATTTCCATCTCCAATGCATGAAAGTGAAAAGTGAAAGGGAAGTCGTCGCTCAGTCATGTCCAGCTCTTAGCGACCCCATGGACTACAGCCTACCAGGCTCCTCTATCCATGGTATTTTCCAGACAAAAGTAAGACCATGGAGCCCCAGGAAAATCAGATGAATTGGTCATTCTAGTAGAGAGCTATGCCCCTTCACTAGCAGATCCAAACATACCCTGATTATTGATGATAGGATAATAATGACAATGTATTGACATTCAGGATGGTATTTCAATGGAAAGCGAATCTTGAAAAACCACAAATGACTCTGATGTCTCTCAGTGTCTCATCAATATACAGAACTATACACACTCTGCAAGTACTTGACATCAGAAATCGATACTTAGACTAATTTTTACTCCAAAATTTTTGATGGAAATTAAACTCATGTCATTATCAATAATAAATGCATTGGCCATTGGAGAAATACAATCCCTGAGAGAAGACTCATACAAGAGCCCTTTAACTACTTTGAAGAAAATTAAGCACGTAAATGCCAGCATGGACCCCAGATTCTGTTCTTTCTATGATAACCAGTAGTGATTTATTTTGATGAGTGAGCACTCTCTCTAGGGACAATCACTGCCACAAATGTGTGTTACCATTAAAGATAACACACATTTCCATAGGTCTGAGGCAGCTGGTTGGAGAAGGCAATGGCATCCCACTCCAGTACTCTTGCCTGGAAAATCCCATGGACGGAGGAGCCTGGTGGGCTGCAGTCCATGAGGTCACTAAGAGTTGGACACAACTGCCTCACTTTCATGCATTGGAGAAGGAAATGGCAACCACTGCAGTGTTCTTGCCTGGAGAATCCCAGAGATGGGCGAGCCTGGTGGGCTGCCGTCTATGGGGTCGCGCAGAGTCGGACACAACTGAAGTGACTTGGCAGCAGCAGCAGCAGAGGCAGCTAGTGAGAGAAACTGGGACTAGAGTATAGCTGTCTTACCGCATCTGTTCCATTGAAGAGGAGCATCGTGGGTGGGGCGTCTTGATTTCAGCAGCAGCAGAAGCATTTGGCATCAGTTTGTCCAGATGCAGGTGAAGAAAACCAACTGGGAAGCCAGGATCATCTCTTCCAAAAGAAAGAAATGTGGACGGATACAACCAATGCTGTTAGCAATACTGCTTCTTCACATGTCCTTTTAAAAGCAATTAGAGGTTAAAAAGGTATCAAGGAAGAAAGAGAGACATTGCTTTCAGGGCTGTGTCCTTTGTTTCAGTAGGTTAAGTGGATTGACATGATTTAGAGGCAAACATCTGTCTGGATCATCAGCCATTCAAGAAAAACAAAGCAGATTTTTTCCTTTTCCCTTCCCATCCTCCAGTCCCTCTTTGCAGGGAAGGTTCTTAGTGGGATGCTTGATCCTGGACTCAATAAACTCGCAGCGGCAGTCAGCAATCGTATGCAGACAAAGAAGTGAGGTTAGGCTTTAAGTCCCCTTAATCCAACACATATCATTTGAATACATTTAGCGACTCAGCAAAATAATATGCTTAATGAGAACAAAGATGATTAGTTTAATCCAGAAAGGAATCTTTCCCTCTCCAAATGTGTACAGATTGCCAGAGTACAAGTAAAATTCTGATTATTTTGTCAAATAAATAATCATATTTTAAGATGATGGTTTATTCCATTGATATCAATTAAGTGGTTCAGTTTTAGGTTTAATATGGTGAGCAGCCAGATAAATAAGAGAACAAATTAGCCTTGGGCAGGGGGTAAGGAATTATGTTAAATTATGGCCACATAGGAGGCTAAAGATACGTTTGCACATACTGAGTAGAAGTAGTCCCTCTATAATGCAAAGTGCCAATGCATGGGTATGATAATGAAATTCAGGTTCTTCAACTGGAAAATAAAAGGTGAGCAAGTCAGTGACAGCCTACTGTTTACTAGGACTGAAGAAGAATGCTGTTTTCTTCCCAGGAATACAGTGTGAAGGAAATTCTTAAATTTCCTCAAATTAATTTGTCTCCTTGACACTGCATATCTTGTGTTATTGCTTGATTCCGCTTATTTTGACTTGGGTTTCCTCTTCTCTTAGCCCAGTATTAACACCTCCTATGTTTTCTGCGGCAAGTATTTCCTCTTTGAAATATGTGTTTAATATTATAAATATTACAAATATACAGAATAAAGTAATAAATCTTTACCTTTCCCTTCATCCCCTGTTTAGTGTTTATCACTGTATACAGTTATGCTTTTATATTCATAGATAATCTACAATTTTTTGCACATTTCAGAAAACATTATAAAAATGGTGTTCAATTATGCCTTTACGTCTGCAAAATACTTTTTTCTCTCCACATTATGCTTAGATTTATTATGTCGATAGGTATAGTCCTAGTCAATTCATTTTTAAGTGCCATACAATCCTTCAATGTGTGGATAGTTAACATTTTATTTACTTATTCTTTTGCTGATGGACATTATTTCTTATTTTCCTAGGATAAATAACCTATTATAAGCAATTCTGCAGTGAATCTTGGTCAATAGTTTCTTGTGTTCAGATGTACCAGTTTCTTTAGGATAAATACCTAGGAGTAAACCTCTAGGATGAACAGTTTTCACATCTTCAAATTTATAGGAGGCCACCATAATGCTCACAATGGTTGCGCCAATTTACAGCCTCACTAACAGTGAATGAGGGCTCTCGGTCCTTAAAATCTTTTTTGACTTTAATATAATCAGGTTTCTAAATGTTACCCAATCGATCTTTTAGGTTTAATTTTAATTTCTCTAATGGCTAAAGAAGTTCGAGCAATCTTTTTCATGTACTTCTGGGCTGGTAAGCCTTCTTCCTCTGCAAAGAGCCAGTCAATAGCAGAAACGTGAGCAAAGTTGCTGGTCTTTTTGTTCTTTGCCCCTCAAAGTGTACGTATTTTCTCTCTCTCTTTTTCTTTAATTGGAGGATAATCGCTTTACAGCGCTGTGGTGGTCTCTGCAGTATATCAGCACAAATACTGGGCATATGCCGTGAGAAAACCATAATTTAAAAAGACACAGGCACCCCAGTGTTCACTGTGGCACTGTTTACAACAGCCAGGACACGGGAGCCACTGCTCAGGTGGCTGCCACTTTGGCTGCTGAAGGATGCCGTCGTGGTCAAAGTTCGTGATCTCATGAGATCCAGGGCCCTGACTGTTGACTCTAGCACTCACAACTACCTAAGCCTGTTCTCTTTGTTAAGTACCATTATCTACATAAGTATTTCCCAAAGCAATTCTTGGCTATGTTTTGTGAAAAAAAAATTCTGTGCTAAGTGAGTGTGAGAAACACTATTTTTTTTTTTTTTTTGGTGTGTGTGTGTGTGGCTGTGTAGCAGTAAGACTTGCTTGTTGACACTGATATTTGAATTTCATAGTGTTTTCATGTTCTCATGATATCTGTTCCTCCCCCACCCCTCAATTTAAACACTGTAAAAACCATTTGGCGGGATGAATACAGCCCACTGGGCGTAATTTTCCAGCCCCAAGTCGAGGCTGGGGATTCACAGTTCACATCACACGGGTCAGTGAAAGTGCTCTGGTCCTACAGCAACCAGGAGGATGTGATTTCAGTGGTCTAGTCTCTGCTTATCTTACCAGATCTGTTGTAAATGTACACACCTGATTTCTCCCTCCTACTTGAAATCTTTTTTTCACCTGCCCTCTGGGTTCCTGGACTTGCCTGTTTTTTCTTACATCTTGGTTATTCCTTCTCGGTTCTATTATTTGACCCCCTTCCTCTGTCAGATTTCACAGTACTTGAGTGGTTCTGTGCTCAGCACTTTAGTACTCCTCCTTCCTATCTTGTGATCTCAGCCAGTCTCAAGGTTTCGAGAACTATGCGTACGCATGTGTGGCTCAGTTGTGTTTGACTCTTTGTGACCCCATGGTGTGTAGCCTGCCAGGGTCCTCTGTCCATGGAAGTCTCCAGGCAAGAATACTGGAGTGGGTCACCATTTCCTTCTCCAGGGGATCCTCCTGACCCAGGGATCGAACCCGGGTCTCCTGTATAGCAGGTAGATTCTTTACCATCTGAGCCACCAACTGCCTGCTTAATGTTTGTACTTGGACTTCTGATAAGTATCTCAAGCTCAACACATCCAAAAGTAGACTTGTTAATATCCCTCCCCGCCCCCAGCTCACCTACAGCCTTCTCTGTCATAGCTGATAACAACACTGCCCCTTCTTGACTCCTCTCCTTGACATTCGTTGTCCAATCCACCTTAAAAACACACTCAGGATCCAAGGACTTCCCGCTTGCTGCTCAGCGGCTGCCCTGGCCTGTTAGCCAGCTTTCTCCTTTGCCTGAATGTTTGCAGTGGTGCTTTGACTCCTTGCTTCTCCCCTTGCCTTGTTTCAGTTACTTCTCAACACAGCAACCAGTGATCTGTTAAGGATAAAAGTCAGATCAAGCTACTCCTCTCTTCAAAACGCTGCCCTGGCTCCTTTTCTTCTGTTGAAAGTCTTTATGAAGGCTAGGTGATCTACAGCTCCCCATTCCTCCTGCCTTCCGTCTTCTCCACTGTCCGCTGCACCCACCCGGGCTGTTCCACAAACTCTGGTCTCTTTGCTGTTCCTCCAACACGCCAAACACACTCACACGGCAGGGTCTTTGCGTGGGCTGTCATCCTTGCCTGCCCACTCTATACACAAGAATCTATATGACTAACTCCTTTAACATGTTTAAATCAAATGTCAAATGTCATTTATTCAATGAAGCATACCCTAACCTCCTTAAAAGAAAAAAAAAAGTATTCTCCCTTTTCTCCGAAACTTGTTACCAGTCTACATATACCCCACTTAACATGTCTTACACAATCTACTTATATTTACTGTTCATTATTTGTCTAATCCTGCTAGAATGTAAGCTCTACAAGGAAGCATCCTGTGTCTGTTTTGTTCCCTGGGGTATCCTAAGCACTTCTAACCATTTTTGGCATATAATCAGTGTTTAATAAATATTTGCTGCATTAAAAGCATCAGTAAAAAGTCTGTTTAGTTCTGCTGAATTCAGTGTTTCCCAAACTTGGTTGACCTCAAATCTCCTTAACAAAAAAAAAAATCCACCAGACCTCCTAATATTCCTAAAAAAATAAAAAAAAAGTGCTCCTCCAGAGCACTCAGCTGGGAAATTCTGGTTTTATAGGTTTATCTGTGCTTTACATGCCGTCTTTATCCAAAGTCTAGGTCGCAGCATCTTGAGACAGTTTTACTCCTTTGCTTACTTATTTTTGGCCGCGATGGGTCTTCACTGTGCTCTGGCTCTTCTCTAGCTGCGGCGAGCCAGGGCTTCTCCTTGTGGTGGCTTCTCCTGCGGGGCACGGGCTCTGGGCACTCGGGCCTCAGTAGCTGCAGCACGTGAACTCGGCAGATGCAGCACAGATAGGCTCAGCAGCCCACAGCTCAGACACGTGGGCTTAGTTGCCCCTTGGCACGTGTGATCTTCCTGGACCAGGGATCGAACCTGTGTCCTGTTCATTGGCAGGAGAATTCTTAACCACGGCACCACCAGTGAGGCCCCTATTTTTGACGACTATTAAACTTTTAAGTTCTTAATGAAAAAGTGGTAGCCAATGAAGGGTAAGGAAGGCACTGTGCTTGTGCTGAGTCATTCAGCCATATCCAACTCTGTGACTCATTGGACCACAGCCTGCCAAGATCCTCTGTCCATGGGATTTTTCAGGCAAGAATACTAGAGTGGGTCGCCAACACCTTCTCCGGGGATCTTCCGGACCCAGGAATTGAACCGGAGTCTCTTATGTGTCCTGCACTGCAAGCGGATCCTTTACCTGCTGAGCCACTGGGGAAGCTAATGGGGAAGAACTAAGAGGGGAGTTCTTAAAGCAGGACTCTGTCTTAAAGGAATGAAGAACTCACCCACCGTCAGGTCAGCACCGGAGCTTCTGGGGGCGCATGTTTTTCAGAAATATCTGGCAGGTCATGTACCCCCTCACCACCACTTAGTCATATCAGGGTGCCCTACGTGCCCCCCTCCACGCTGTAGAAATGACGCAAGTCCATCTGACCTCTTTATTAAATCATCTTTGCTAAAAAAACCTCTGCATATCAACATCAACATTAAGGGAGAAATACAAACAGTTTACATACTGTCAGTTTGAATTTAAGTTTGCATAAAAATAAAAACGAGGCGATGGCCTCGGCTACAAAGAGTTAGCCTACAGAAGGTCTTAGAGTTTCAATTCAATTACAGCGAAACATCTGTCTCTGTTGTTGCTGAATCTGCTCCTTATCCCTTTAGTGCTTTCTTTGCAAACGCAGTAAGCTTCTTAAGGAAAAAAACAAAACAGGAAACCACATCTGTCAACATTAGAAAGCGGTAACTACCAGGGAACAAAATTAATCACAGGGTCAGTGGAGACGTTTGTGATGGTTTAAGCTCTCCCTCACATGTATTGCCTCCTGTTCTCTCTGCTTCTGCCCTGACAGTGCCAGCTAGTTTCTATTCCTTTGGCAGGAAGCCAGAGAGAGCACTTGGAGAGGGCGGCTGTGTCATCATTATTCATCTTGGGGTATGCAGCTATTTTGCTTACAAATAGATAACACAAGGAAAGTGGAAGTCTTATTTATATTGAATCAAAAACATCTGACAGCAACAATAAAAAATTCCAGGCCCCCAGAAATTCCCCACTGTGTCTGCGTGATGCCAGGTAGGCAAAATATCTTGAGTGGGAAACTAGAGTTATAAAATATGATATGGAAAGGCTGCTGGAGATCATTTATCGAAACCTTTCTCTTTTTTGTATATGGGGAAACTAAGACTGTAGAGATTAAACACACGATTTTGCTTATTTTTTCATTTGTTTTTGCTTTATTTTTCTTCGGTACATTGGAAATATTGACACTTTATAATATAACATGGCTATGCCAAGAGCACTTGTTATTCCTCCAAAAAAATTGTTCACTTAATGGTGGTGTCTCTTGAGTTTCCCCGAACGACCAGAGCCTGGATGGAGCTTCTTTCCGTCAAACTGCCTCTTTCATTCCTCTCTCACTTTATTCTTGAGTTACAGAATCAAGAGGGATGGGAGCGAGGACGCCGCAGTAGTGGAAAGTGGGTGAGAGGAAAATAATCTTAGTCATAGTGTAATAATACAATACAACCACCAGGTAGCAGCATAGACTACACAATACTGTCCAAGCAGTCCCTTACGATATTGATACTATAAAATTAAACTATGAATAATATAATGCCAAATGATTCAAGCAAAAAGAAAATTCCTGTTATTAAGTAAGATGCAATTATTTACCTTGTATGGAGATTGAACATTGAGCATATTTTAAAGCATTTTTTCATAGATATACACACAGCATTTCTTTTTGTCTCTGGCAACAGTAAGCTATAGAGGTGAACACTGGAAAAAGAAACTTTCCAGAGAGAGAAAAATATCATATGACATCACTTATATGTGAAATCTAAAAAGATGATACAAATGAACTTATTTATAAAACATGAACAGACTCACCAGCATAGAAAACAAACTTACACCAGAGGGAAAAGGCAAGGGGAGGGGTTGTATAGACTAGGAGTCTGAAATTAGCAGACTTAAACTACTATACATAAAATAGATAAACAACAAGGTCCTACCATACAGCAAAGGGAATTATATTCAATACCTTGTAATAAATTATAATGGAAAAAAATTTGAAAAAAAGGGAGAGCCTATATATAGGCTGAATCACTTTACTGCATACCAGACAATAACACAACACTGAAAATCAACTATACTTCAATAAAAAAGAAGTTTTCCATCAAAATAAAGTGCTGTCATGAGTGATGCACTGAAGGCACCTGAGATAATGAACTAGGAGATTTGGCTCTGGGATGGGATGTAGCACTTACTGGAAGACTTCTAGAAAGCTCTTTAACCTCTCTGGGCTTTTTTTCCTGTTCTATATTCATTATGCAGATGGATATAGATAATTTTTTAAAAATCCCTGAGGAGACAATCAAATATCATGGTTAAGAATGTGAACTTTGGCAACAGGTTTCTGAGGAGCAAATCCTAATTCTTCCACTTACTAGATATGTGAACACTGGAATGGTTTGGTGTATTAGTCTGAGTCACTTAGCCCCGATGTTAATCAGGGATGACATCACTAGGACCTATCTCTTAAGATTACAGTCAAAAATGATGAGACAATACCATGTATTTAGTACAATGTCTGATAGATTGAAAACACAATAAAATAATTAATGTTAACTGCCAATCTTATTCTTCTCTATTAATGTAGTCTTTGCATTTCCAACATCATGACTTTGATCAAAACTACCACCATTCTCCCAGTCTCCCAGTGGTGAAATTTCGAACTCATGTTTGACCCCTATCTTTTCAAGATTGAATTTTTTTTTCTTAAAAACTTTAAAAGAAAAGTTTCCTTGTCTTTCCAGTGCCAAAAGACTGTTATTCTCTAACATAAATAAATACTTCAGTCAGCCTCCTTGCCTCAAGCCTTTCTACCTTCCTCTCTTCTATTTGCAGTTGCAAAATTTCTGTTGTTGATACTTCTTTTTCTAACATCTTTTCTCTGGTTAAAATGACTCCCTATCACCTATAGGAGAAAACCTATTATGTTACATTGGCCTATGTTACTACACCTTTGCACACAGTCTCTCATCAGTAACTTTAGAGTAAATAAATCTTAAAATCCTCCACTTTATTTTTCTTATTCAAAGCTGTTTAGTTATTCTAGTTCCTTTATTCTTTTTTTATACACCTTGGGGTCAGTTTACCACATCTACAAGATTCTGCTAGGATTTTGATTGGCATTGCATTAAATATGTATGTAGGTCAGTGTGGTGAGAATAGACATCTTACGTTGAATCTTCCAGTCATGGAGCATGGTTTGCCTCTAGTTAGGTCTTTTATGACTTCTTTCAGTAGTGTTGTACAGTTTTCAGCATCACATTTTGGACCTTTTTTTTAGACTTAATACTCAAGTATTTCATGTTTTGGGAGTTATTATAAGTGGCATTGGTTTTTAAATTTTTGCTTCCAATTTATACATCACTAGTATATGCAGACAGAATTAATTTTTCCCTCGATTAACAAACTGTAGGAAAATACGCAACCTAAAACTGACCATTGTAATAATTTTTCAGGGAACAGTTAGGTATGTATTAAGTATATTCAAATTATTGTGCAACCATCCATTCATCTCCAGAACTTTTTTTCTCTTTTGTTTTTAAGTAAGACAATTTTTAAAGAGAAGAAAATTTATCAGAGCAAAACTGAGAACAAGGTACAGAGAACCTTCATTTGCCCTCTGCAGTACACATGTATAGACCCCTCTACCATTATCAGTATCCTACACCAAAGTGGTACATTTGTGACAACTGATGAACCAACACTGATCCATCATAATCACCCAAAGCCCACAGTTTACATGGGCTTTCACTTTTTATGGGTTTGGACAAATGTATAATGACATATATTTATCATTAAAGTATCACACAGAACATTTTCACTGCCCTAAAAATCCTCTGTGTTCCACCTAGTCACCCCTCTTCACTCAGACACTAGCAGCTTCTGATCTTTTTACTGTCCCCATAGTTTTGCCTTTTCCATGGTATCATCTAGTTGTGATAAGAGAGTATATAGTCTTTTCAGCTTGGTTACTTTTGCTTAGTAACATTCATTTAAGTTGCTTCCATATCTTTCCATGGCTTGATAACTCATTTTCCTTTAGCACTGAATATTATTCAATTGTCTGTAGGTACCAGAGTTACAGACACCTGGGGTAACAGGCAAGTTTATCCTTGGCATACAAAATGAAGCAGGCCAAAGACTAACAGAGTTTTGGCACGAGACACACTGGTAATAGTAAACAACACAAGAGACAACTCTACACATCAGTTCAGTTCAGACGCTCAGTAGTGTCCGACTCTTTGCGACCCCATGAATCGCAGCACACAAGGCCTCCCTGTCCATCACCTACTCCCAGAGTTCATTCAGACTCACGACCATCGAGTCAGTGATGCCATCCAGCCATCTCCTCCTCTGTCGTCCCCTTCTCTTCCTGCCTTCAATCCCTCCCAGCATCAGAGTCTTTTCCAATGAGTCAGTTCTTTGCATGAGGTGGCCAAAGTACTGGAGTTTCAGCTTTAACATCATTCCTTCCAAAGAAATCCCAGGACTGATCTCCTTTAAAATGGACTGGTTGGATCTCCTTGCAGTTCAAGGGACTTTCAAGAGTCTTCTCTAACACCACAGTTCAAAAGCATCAATTCTTCAGCGCTCAGCCTTCTTCACAGTCCAACTCTCACATCCATACATGACAACAGGAAAAACCATAGCCTTGACTAGACGGAACTTTGTTGGCAAAGGTCCGTTCGCTTTTCAATATGCTATCTAGGTTGGTCATAACTTTTCTTCCAAGGAGCAAGGGTCTTTTACTTTCATGGCTGCAGTCACGATCTGCAGTGATTCTGGAGCACCCCCCCAAATAAAGTCTGACACTGTTTCTACTGTTTCCCCATCTATTTCCCATGAAGTGATGGGACAAGATGTCATGATCTTAGTTTTCTGAATGTTAAGCTTTAAGCCAACTTTTTCACTCTCCACTTTCACTTTCATCAAGAGGCATTTTTGTTCCTCTTCACTTTCTGCCATAAGGGTGGTGTCATCTGCATATCTAAGGTTATTGATATTTCTCCCAGCAATCTTGATTTCAGCTTTTGCTTCTTCCAGCCCAGCGTTTCTCATGATGTACTATGCATATCAGTTAAATAAGCAGGGTGACAATATACAGCCTTGACATACTCCTTTTCCTATTTGGAACCAGTGCGTTGTTCCATGTCCAGTTCTAACTGTTGCTTCCTGACCTGCATATATGTTTCTCAAGAGTCAGGTCAGGTGGTCCGGTATTCCCATCTCTTTCAGAATTTTCTAAAGTTTATTGTGATCCACACAGTCAAAGGCTTCAGCATAGTTAATAAAGCAGAAATAGATGTTTTTTTGGAACTCTCTTGCCTTTTTGATGATCCAGCAGATGTT
This sequence comes from Madoqua kirkii, assembly GCA_006408675.1. NCBI lineage: Eukaryota > Metazoa > Chordata > Mammalia > Artiodactyla > Bovidae > Madoqua > Madoqua kirkii. Next base: position 21,803 of record SJYC01034516.1, read on the forward strand.
GGCAATTTGATCTCTGTTTCCTCTGCTTTTTCTAAAACCAGCTTGAACATCAGGAACTTCATGGTTCACATATGGCTGAAGCCTGGCTTGGAGAAATTGAGCATTACTTTACTAGCATATGAGATAAGTGCAATAGTGCAGTAGTTTGAGCATTCTTTGGCATTGCCTTTCTTTGGGATTGGAATGAAAATTGACCTTTTCCAATCCTATGGCCACTGCTGAGTTTTCCAAATTTGCTGGCATATTGAGTGCAGCACTTTTACAGCATCATCTTTCAGGATTTAAAATAGCTCAACTGGAATTCCATCACCTCCACTAGCTTTGTTCGTAGTGATGCTTTCTAAGACCCACTCTACACATAGACATCATTTTATAATCAACAAAATCAGATTGATTATATTGTTTGCCACCAAAGATGGAGAAGCTCTACATAATCAGCAACAAGACTGGGAGCTGACTGTAGCTGGATCATGAACTCCTTATTGCAAAATTCAGGTTTAAATTGAAGAAAGTAAGGAAAACCATTAGGCCATTCAGGTATGAACTAAGTCAAATCCTTTATGTTTATATGGTGGAGGTGACAAATAAATTCAAGAGATTAGATATGGTAGACACATGCCTGAGGAACTATGGATGGAGATTTGTAATGCTGTATACGAGGTGGTGACCAAAACCATCCCCAAGAATAAGAAATTCAAGAAGGCAAAGTGGTTTTCTGAGGATGCCTTGCAAATAGCTGAGAAAAGAAGAGAAGTGAAGGGCAAAAGAGAAAGGAAAGATATACCCAACTGAATGCATAGTTTCAGACGATAGCCAGGAGAGATTAAAAAAAAGCCTTCTTAAGTGATCAATGGAGGGAAATAGATGACAATAATGGAATGGGAAAGACTAGAGATCTCTTCAAGAAAATTAGAGATGTCAAGGGAACATTTCATGCAAAGACAGGCACAATGAAGGACAGAAACGGTATGGACCTAACAGAAGCAGAAGATTTTAAGAAAAGGTGGCAAGAATACACAGAAGAACTGTACAAAAAAGATATTCATGACCCAGATAATCATTATGGAGTGATCACTCACCTAGAGCCAGATATCCTAGAATGTGAAGTCAAGTGGGCCTTAGGAAGCATCACTATGAACAGCGCTTGTGGAGGTGATGGAATTCCCATTGAGCTATCAAATCCTGAAAGATGATGTGGTGAAAATGCTGCACTCAATATGCCAGGAAATTCAGAAAACTCAGTAGTGGCCACAGAATGGGAAAAGGTCAGTTTTCATTCCAATCTCAAAGAAGGGCAATGCCAAAGAAAGTTCAAGCTAATATACAATTGAGCTCATTTCACATGTTAGCAAGGTACTGCTCAAAATCCTACAAGCTAGGTTTCAGCAATACGTGAACTGAGAAATTCCATATGTACAAGTTGGATTTAGAAAAGGCAGAGGAACCAGAGACCAAATTGCCAACATCTGTTGGATCATAGAAAAATCAAAGAAATTCCAGAAAAACATCTGCTTCTGCTTCATTGACTATGCAAAAGCCTTTGTGCGGATCACAATAAACAATGGAAAATTCTTAAAGAGACAGGAATAGTAGATCACCTTACCTGTCTCCTAAGAAACCTGTATGTAGTTCAAGAAGCAACAGTTAGAATCAGACATGGAACAATGGTTTAAAATTGGGGAAGGAGTACATCAAGTCTGTATATTGTAAACTCTGCTTATTTAGGGAACACAAACATTTCTCTCTCCTGGAAAGACCAGGGTCATCTGTCCAGAACTCTGCCAGTGGATTCCAGTCTCCAAAGCAAGGCTCTTGGATAAGGATAGGTGAGACCTGGGTCATGCAGCATTACACACCATAGAGTCACCAAGCAGACAACCCACAAACTGCAGAACAATTATACCAAAGAAATTCTCGTACTGAGGAGAAAGTTCTAAGACCCACAACACATTTCCCAAACTGGGGGTCCTGCAAAAGGACTAAGAATCCTCAGGGAATTTGACTTTGGAGGCCAGTGGGATTTGATTACAGAAGTTCCACAGGACCAGTTAAACAGACTCTTGGAGGGCACAAACAAAACCTGCATGCACCAGAAGCCAGGAGAAAGGAGCAGTGTCCCCACAAGAGACTGAGTCAGACTTGCCTGTGAGTCTCCCGGAGTCTCTGCTGGAGGCTGGGTCAACAGTTTGGCCCCAGGCCAAACAACAGGGAGGGAACACATCCCCACCCACCAACAGAAAATTGGATTAAGGATTTACTGAGCATGGCCCATTATGAGGAAAGCTGGGCTGGAAGAAGCACAAGCTGGAATCAAGATTGCCGGGAGAAATATCAATAACCTCAGATATGCAGATGACATCACCCTTATGGCAGAAAGTGAAGAGGAACTAAAAAGCCTGTTGAGGAAGTGAAAGAAGAGAGTGAAAAATTTGGCTTAAAGCTCAACATTCAGAATACTAAGATCATGGCATCTGGTCCCATCACTTCATGGCAGATAGATGGGGAAACAGTGGAAACAGTGTCAGACTTTTTTGGGGGGCTCCAAAATCACTGCAGACTGTGATTGCAGCCATGAAACTAAAAGATGCTTACTCCTTGGAAGGAAAGTTATGATCAATCTAGATAGCATATTGAAAAGCAGAGACATAACTTTGCCAATAAAAGTCTGTCTAGTCAAGGTTTATGATTTTTCCAGTGGTCATGTATGGATATGACAGTTGGACTGTGAAGAAAGCTAAGCACTGAAGATTTGATGCTTTTGAACTGTGGTGTTGGAGAAGACTCTTGAGAGTCCCTTGGACTGCAAGGAAATCCAACCAGTCCATCCTAAAGGAGATTAGTCCTGGGTGTTCATTGGAAGGACTGATATTGAAGCTGAAACTCCAGTACTTTGGCCACCTCATGTGAAGAGTTGACTCATTGGAAAAGACTCTGATGCTGGGAGGGATTGGGTGCATGAGGAGAAAGAGACTACAGAGGATGAGATGGCTGGATGGCATCACCGACTCGATGGACGTGAGTTTGGGTGAACTCCGGGAGTTGGTAATAGACAGGGAGGCCTGGTGTGCTGTGATTCATGGGATTGCAAAGAGTCAGACACGACTGAAGGACTGAACTGAACTGAGCATGACCCCACCCATCAGAGCAAGACCCAGTTTCCCCCACAGTCAGTCTCTTCCATCAGGCTTAAGCTTCCATAAGCCTCTTATGATTATTCATCAGAGGGCAGATAGAATGAAAACCACAATCACAGAAAACTAACCAAACTGATCACATGGATCACAGCCTTGTCTAACTCAATGAAACTGTGAGCCATGCTGTGTAGGGCCACCCAAGGTCATGGTGGAGAGTTCTGACAAAATGTGGTCCACTAGAGAAGGGAATGGCAAACCACTTCAGTGTCCTTACCTTGAGAATCCCATGAACAGCATGAAAAGGCAAAAAGATATGATGCAGTCCATGTGGTTGCAAAGAGTCAGACACAACTGAGCGACTGAACTGACTGACTGCTTATTAACTTTTATGCAGATTACATCATACGAAATGCTGGGCTGGATGAAGCACAAGCTGGAGTCCAGATTGCACGGAGAAATATCAACAACCTCAGATATGCAGATGATATTACTCTAATGGCAGAAAGTGAAGAGGAACTAAAGAGCCTCTTGATTAGGGTGAAAGAGGATAGTGAAAAAACTGGCTTAAAACTTAACATTCAAAAAACTAAGATCATGACATCTGGTCTCATCACGTCACAGGGAACAGATCAGGAAAAAAGTGATACAGTGACAGACTTTATTTTCTTGGACTCCAAAATCACTACAGATGGTGACTGCAACCATGAAATTAAAAGATGCTTGCTCCTTGGAAGAAAAGCTATGGCAAACCTAGACAGTGTTCTAAAAAGCAAAGAGATCACTTTACTGTCAGAGGTTCATATAGTCAAAACTATCGTTTTTCCCGTAGTCATGTATGGATATGAGTGAAAGTGAAAGTTGCTCAGTTGTGTCCAACTCTTTGTGATCCCACAGACTATACAGTCCATGGAATTCACTAGGCCAGAATACTGGAGTGGGTAGCCTTTCCTTCCTCCAGGAGGTCTTCCCAACCTAGGGATCAAACCCAGGTCTCCCGCATTGCAGGTGGATTCTTTACCAGCTGAGTCACAAGGAAGCCCGTGGATATGAGAGTTGGACCATAATGAAGGCTGATCATCAAAGAATTGATGCTTTCAAACTGCTGTGCTGGAAATGACACTTGAGAATCCCTTGGACAGAAAGGAGATCAAACCAGTCAATCCTAAAGGAAAATAAATCTTGAATATTCTTTGGAAGGACTGAAGCTAAAGTTGAAGCTCCAATACTTTGACCCCCTGATGTGAAGAGCTGACTCACTGGAAAAGACCGTGATGCTGGGAAAGATTGAGGGTGGGAGGAGAAGGAGATGACAGAAGATGAGATGGTTGGATGGCATCATCAACTCAATGGACATGAGTCTGCACAAACTCAGGGAGAGATGAAGGACAGGGAACCTGGTGTGCTGCAGTCCACTGGGCTGCAAAGAGTCTGACACGACTGAGTGAGTGAATAACGACAATGTTCATAGCAGCATTATTTACAATATCTGAGATATGGAAGAAAGCTTAGAGCCCATAAACAGATGATAAAGAAGATATGGCATATATACACAATGGAATACTACTCTGTCATAAAAAATGAAGACCTTCCTTTTGAAACAACATGAATAGACCTGGACGGTATGACACTTAGTGAAATCAGTCAGACAGAGAAAGACAAATGCTGCATACTTTCACTTACATGTGGAGCCTAATAAATAAGACAAATTAATAAATATAACAAAACAGAAGTAGGCTCACAGATGTAGAGAACAAACTAGGGGCCACTGGAGGGTGGCAGGAGAGGGAAGGGCAGTGGATCAATAGAGGGATGGGGTAGGATTAAGAGGTACCAACTACCATGCATATTATTAATAAGCTACAAGGAGATACTGTACAGCACAGAGACTGTAGCCAATATTTAATGATAAATGTAGTATAATCTGTAAAAATATAGAGTCACCATTTTATACCTGAAACTAATTTAACACTGTAATCAACTATACTTCAGTAAGATAAATAAGTGTAATATGTAAATCCTATAGGTTTTTTTTTTTATTATTCAAGTGATATGTCTCATTTACTCCACAAAAATCACTTTTTTGACTTTTCTTGTTTCTGTGCCAAGTTGCAGATGGCATGAGCTAGACGTAAAAGTTATTTTACATACAAAGTTAAACTATCATTTTCAGTAGTTAGCAATTTTTCAATTCTGCTCACCCAAAATACCTTTCCCTAACAAAAGAGCTTAGCTGTTTTATTTATGAATAAATAGAGTAACCAACACAAATCAAGTTAATATTTAATGAGCCTTTGCTACCTGTCAAGTACAACGCTAAGACTTGTTGTTTATCTTCTCATCTGATTCTTGCAACAATACTGTAAGCACAAATCAACAATCCTGTAAGTACACATTATTAACTTTCTTCCAAAATGAGAAAATCAGAGCTTACAGAATTTAAGCTATTTGGTCACAGTTTTAGAGGCAAAGCCAGTTTTGATCCTAAGTCTGTCTTTAAAAGTTTATGCTTTTAATTACCTTTGATATTCTTTCTTTCCATAATAGAAGCAGACTATCATATTTTAGTGAATTTGTACTTATAGTGAAATCTGATGACATCAAACATAGTTTCAATTGTTAGTTAGCTTTATGATATTTTGCAATACTGAGCAGGGAACATCTCTGGTCTTTATTTTTTTTGTAAAATTCTTTTGACATGTAAAAAGCAGTTTGGTTCCGTATGAATTATCATTTACTAATCAAACTATCTTCCAATTTTTCTTTTTTGAGATTGCATATAACTTATATATTAATTTGGTAACATTAACACCTTTACTAGATTTCAATTCTTCCAATTTAGGTAAAATGATGACTTTTCATATATTAAACAAATATTTATGCTTTTCAGTAGTTTTACATTTCTGCCAAATATATAAGGTCAGGCATATTTCTTACCAAGTTTAATCATAAATATAAATTTATTAATAGATAAACATAGTTATGTGAATCTGTGTATTTGTGCGTATATATGAAGATGTGTATACCTATATATTTATACACACTTGACCCCTGAATAATGCTTGTTAGGAGTGATGACCCTCTGTTCTCTTGAAAATCTGGTCTAACATATAGATGGCCCTCTGAAAATATGGTTGCTTTGTAATCATGGTTCTGCTACCATGGATATGACCAACAGCAGATTGTGTAGTGTTATAGAATTTAACATGGGAAAAAACCTGAGTCGAAGTGGACTATGCACTCAAACCTGTGTTGTTCAAGAGCCAACTATATGATAAATTTCTTTGTGGTAGTATAAAGTTTGAGAAATTAGTAATTTTAACATTTGTAGTGTAAATCAGCACAATTTCCCAGGGAGTCCATTGAAGATTTGTTGAAAGAAAATCCTTAATATCACACACATATTTGGACAAATTAGCTTCATCTCTATAACTTTATAGAGTTTTATAAAACTGATATAGCCAGAGAGACCACCCACAAATTTTTCAAACTAAGAGCACAGGAATATAGGAAGGATTGTTCAATTAAAATAATTTGTTAAAAAAATATATAGCAGAATCATAATCATATAATTTTAAAATAAATTATATATAAATGTATTATATATATATGTGTGTGTGTGTGGGTGTGTGGGTGTGTGTATGTGTGTATGTGTATTAATATACCAATAGTGCTACATGCATTGATTAAAGGTAGAAGAAAAAATACCCCAAAAGTTAGCTGTATTTTTCAGTGATTAAGTGAAATTATAGCAATTTGTTTTCTTTGCGCTCTTACCTTTTTATGCTAACTTAACAATTAAGTTGCCATTGTTTAGTATTAAACTGAAATTGCTTTTAGAAGAATGAAAGAAGCTATAAAAATAATAATTGCAAAAGAGTATGTTCAAAACGATATGTTGATTAACCTGTAATGCCCAGTAGACTGATTTTATTCTACAGGGAATCTTTTGGGAGCATTGAGGGAGTTTCAATATTACCTTCACAAACAGATTTGAAGATGGGAGGATATAAATACCTGTCCTTCTAAACTGAATTTCTCAATGAAGATTAATATGAGACAAATAACTGTTTTTGACATTTTTGTTTTTGCATTTTGAGTCCTTTATGGAAATTTACATTTTATGGCATCTTTGCATCCTCTTATGGGGATTCGGTAAGAATGCTATGCTTTATTGTCATTATTCTTCCCATAAGAAAAAGTGATAGGGTACATCATTTTAGTACCAAAAGTTTCTTAGGAGTTGTCAAAATACATGAAAAAATCTTCACTTATCTAGCAAATGGAAGAGAGAGCAATCCTGAATAGTTAAAAGCTATTATATTCAATCCTCTGAACCTTATTGATACAAGATATATACCTGTAGAATGAATTTGTAGATTTGAATTCATGCTTATGAATTTGAGCCTGTGTGTTTAACTTACATTCTCTGCTACTTGAAAAGAGAAGAGAAGTCACAGACTCAAACTGTGGACAGATGTTCCTTAGAGAATCCAGATGAGAATCTTAGAATAAGGTCACAAAGTGGCTTAGGTATAGTCATTTAGTATTCAGAAGCGAAATTGAGACTCAAAGCTACAGACATTTTGTTACATTTTTGTGAACATTTTTTTTTTTGCCAAAAAGATGAGTTACTGGGCCAATCTATTTATGAATGTCTGTAAAAGAGGAATTCATTCTAGCCTTTACCGTATTGTCACAAAATTTGAAGTTTTGCCATCAATGATGAATCATAGAGAGCTTTTAAGAGGCGTCTCTGCCTTTGTCTTCAACCTGGGCCTCATTTAGACTGAATTTCTCTGGAGACAGGCGGAAAAGAGTTCATTGTATCTACCCCAAGCCACATCTCATTATCATATTCTGGACAGAGTGTAAAATGAAGATAATCTGCCCCTTTCAGTGATATACAGCAGTGTGCTTACTCATAAATGACTACGGCCACTGCTACCAGACCTTTTGAAAGTCTAATATAAATCTCAAACAAGTTTTTTTTTTTTTCCCCCATCTCTTATGAAGTTGCAGAACTGTTTTCCTCAAACCAGCCCCTACTTTTAAATGAAAAAAGAAACCTCTAGATTCCTTCCTGAAGAAAATACCCCAATTCTTCTATACAAATTTACTGTTCAAATATTTATCTTGTTAGAACTGAATTTACAAACCCTATCTTCCTCAAATTTTCTACATTGTTTCTTTGTTTTTTGAAGTGCAGTGTAGACATTTTCAGAAAATGTTTCAGGCTAGCATAGACTTCCAGTGAAATCTTATTTTACATTCTGAAGAATTTGGTAATTAGGTTATAGAAATAAAAATTTGTACTGGAATGACTCCCACATGACTGGATATGTAATAAAAGTCAGGGAACTGTGCATTCAAGTCTTACATGTATTCCCTTGCATGGTTATATACTTAGATTGGCTGTTTCTAGAAGGCTAGACCCTTTTTCCAGAGAAGATAATGGCACGCCAGTCTAGTACTCCTGCCTGGAAAATCCCATGGACGGAGGAGCCTGGTAGGCTGCAGTCCATGGGGTCGCTGAGGGTCGGACATGACTGAGCAACTTCACTTTCACTTTTCACTTTCATGCATTGGAGAAGGAAATGGCAACCCACTCCAGTGTTCTCGCCTGGAGAATCCCAGGGACGGGGGAGCCTGGTGGGCTGCCGTCTATGGGGTCACACAGAATCGGACACGACTGAAGTGACTTAGCAGCAGTAGCAGCAGCAGACCCTTCTTCAGCTAACTAAGGCAAGGATGTGGATGTACCAAATATATTTTATGGTCAGAAATGTATACTCTTTGTCGTTGATAACATGCATTGTGATGATGCGGACTTAGGTTTACCCTGGGGTTTGCATAAGATCTAGCCTGTGCATTTGCTTCCCAGGACTATACAGTTAACAGGTATTAAACATGTGTAATTTGGAGCAGTTTTCTCCTTACCTATCTTAATGTTAGCCACTGACTATTAATGTGTTTCATTTTCTCTCCTGATTTGATTTGTATTTAAACAAAATTTAGGTTTTTACTATTTGACTCCAGATATTCAAAACACTGGCTATTTTTTTCCACTGTGGTGTCTTTAATGTTACATTCTATCCTGACTTCAATAGTTTCATTCAAAAAAAGGAAGGGAAGGAAAATTCTTATAATTGTTTTGGAGTTATATGCTTCTAACATATTAAGAACATTCTTGATTAACTGCATGACAACTGTCTACATTGACATGTACTGCCCTAGCTCTTAGATTCACACCCCACACCCCCGCCCCTGCTTCTTAAAGGGGGCTTATTTTAGCTTTATTGGTAAAATGCTGAGTTAGTTTCTGTGAATGACTAAGCTAGGAAGAACAGAGTTCTAGCTTAGGAAGAACTACATAAATGTTTGATGACTGAATGAATGATTATGCTCACATATGAGAATTTATTCAGTAACATTAAAAAGAATGTATTTGAAATTTGGTTTTACTTTGAGGCATGTATAACCAGAAGAGTCTATTAGGAATTTGGGGTAATTTTTTATGAATACACAATCAAACAACATAATGGTAATAGATAGGACACCACAAAAATGAAATTTTAACTTATTACTGTATTACTACTTTACCCATTAATGTCTTAATAGGAAATAATGAAGCATATCAATAGTACAAAGGTATAGCTCATTCTTTGGTTCAATAGAAAAGTTACAATTGAGTTTTTATGAAAGAGTGAAAACACTCTTGAATCTCAACAGTTCTCACTTTTTGGAGATTATAGACTAAAACATACTATATACTTTTTATTCTTTGTACATTTCACTGTGAATACATTCAATTTTAAGGTATTAATGAGTGAAACTTATGGACTAAGTTAAGTGGTGTTAACATCTTACTCCATAAACCTTTAAGTAAATGTATATATTTTTAAAACCTTTATAAAACTCCTCCCTCTTCAAAATTCTTTATAATATACTTAATATTCTTAGGGGTTTCCCTGGTAGCTCAAACATTTAAGAATCTGCCCGCAATGTAGGACACCTGCATTCAATCCCTGGGTCAGGAAGATACCAGGGCGAAGGGAATGGCTACCCATCCAGTATTCTTGCCTGGAGAATTCCATGGAGAGAGGATCCTGGTGGGCTACAGTCCATCGGCTCACAAAGAGTTAGAAATGATGGAGTGACTAAAAGTGTGTTTTAAAAAAGAAAGACCTTATAACTTTACATTTGTTCAGCAAAGAGCATCTGAAAGGTAGAAATATGAAATTGCAATCCAGTGTAAGTTTTCATGAACCTTGATTAATATGTTTCCATTTCAGTTCTCCATTGCAGTGATCAGCCTGAGTGGATATGATGGAGGCAAGCAAGACTCTGGTGATGGAGTTTGTTCTCACAGGCCTCACAGATCTCCCAGGGTTGCAGGTCCCCCTATTCCTGGTGTTCCTGGTCATCTACCTCACCACCATGGTGGGGAACCTTGGACTGATTTTTCTCTTCTGGAAGGACCCCCATCTTCACACCCCCATGTACTCATTGCTGGGCAGCTTGGCCTTTGCAGACGTTTGTTCTTCATCTTTTGTGACTCCCAAGATGCTTGTCAACACCTTAGACAAGAGTCAAATGATGTCTCTCTTTGAGTGCATGGCCCAATTCTATTTTTTTGGTTCCAGTGCCACCACAGAATGTTTCCTCTTGGTGGTGATGACCTATGACCGCTATGTAGCCATATGCAACCCCTTGCTTTACCCAGTGGTGATGTCCCACAGACTCTGCACTTGGTTGATAAGTGCATTATATGCAATTGGCTTTCTGCATCCTATAATACATGTAGGATTATTATCTAGATTAACTTTCTGCAAGTCTAATATAATACATCATTTCTACTGTGAAATCTTGCCACTTTTTGCAATTGCTTGCACTGATCCATCTGTTAATCCTTTGGTGCTTTTTATTTTTGCTGCTTTTATACAGGCTTTTACTTTTACGGGTATTATAGTCTCCTATACTTGTGTCCTCTTTGCCATCTTGAGAAAGAAGTCTGAAAAGGGCAGGAGCAAAGCCTTCTCCACGTGCAGCGCCCACCTTCTATCTGTTTCCTTGTTCTATGGCACTCTCTTCTTTATGTATGTGCGTCCAGGGTCTGGCCAGGATCAATATCAGGATAAAACATATTCACTGTTCTACACAATTATAATTCCCCTGCTAAATCCTTTTATTTATAGCCTAAGAAACAAGGAAGTTTTAGGTGCATTTAGAAAAATAATTAAAAAATAAATATTTATCAAAAAAACTTTCATAGTCTTTCCTTTTTACTCTCTATTTACATAAAGTATAATAACTGGACCTGGGTTTTGTACACAAGGGCCAGCTAAGTAGTTGTTAAACCAATTAATAATAATATTTAGATTAGATATGCTTGCCTTAGTTATAAGTGAACCTAGGTCCACAAAATAAATAGGGTAAGATATCACTTACTTGTTGGTTTAAATCCATTCTTATAAATGAAACCACAGTTTCCAAATCGCTAAGCTTGAAATATGTATAAGCTCTTCTATTTCCAGATACACATGTTTTAAAATTCATATGAACTTACATGTTTTTAAAGGAAGACTCAAGTCCATGTGAAATTTCTATTTATAAAGTACTCACGCCCTCTAAAATAATTCCTGAGCACATAATTTTTCAAAACCTTCTCTTCAGTTAATACTTATAATGAAACTTGAGGTAGTTAAATGAACATGTCTAAGAGTTTTAATAGTAATTTTACAAATTAAATTAGATTTGCATATTATTCATAAAGAGGTACAACTGTCTCTTATACACATCTTATGTAAAAACTGATACAGGATAGAT
>SJYC01034517.1:0-11230 GCA_006408675.1 Madoqua kirkii
TACAAAAATTAAGAAAAATAAAATAGTTAATTTTTCTATAATTTTAAACTTCTAAGTTTTTAAAAGCTTTTTAAAAACTTCTCTTTCTTAATTTATTAAGTAATCTTACTGAGTTCCTTTTCCTGACACACACATACTGAATGAATGAATTTATACCTGTGTATATATACATATATATATATATATATATATCAGGAATTGGCAGCTACATGAATAATAGGTATGCTCGATCAAATCATAAGTACATAACTTAAATGGAATTTTCTTTACAAAAGCTATTGGCCCTTTTGCCTTTTGCCTCTTGACTTTGTAACATTTTGCCTTGTAAATATATTAGTTAGAAATAAAGGAAATGATATCTCCATGAACATGACACATTCTCCTGACCCCTAGCCTATTAACTGATCTGAGGAAACAAACAATTTGTGGGTCAGATACCCCAAAGCCCCAAGTGGGCAGAAGGCTTTCAGTTTGGGATTTGTTTGCTTAGACCCTCGATCCTGTGAGGCATCTGAGGTCTGCCTCTGCTGTGAGGACTCATTCTAAACAGCTTGCTCCCCATGGATGCAGAAGCTCTGTAGGAGTTCCTGTTTCCCTCTCTTCACAGTCAAAGCCTGTGGCAAAGCTTTCTTTTTTCTTAATGGCCACACAGACGGTTTAGGTTTGGTCATTATGCAATTGCTGTATGTCAATAGATAGTCATTCTCCATCTCCTTTATATCTTTAGTATTTCAGGCAATGTGGTGCTTGAGTCTATGCTTTTAATCACTACTCTTCTCTATTACTGTAATATCTAATAGAGGGGGAAGAAAATACCGGATGGGAGAGGAAAAAATAGCCAAATGTGATTAAGGACAAATAAGTGTTTGCATAAGAGTAAAATAAGAAAAGTCTTATAGGTCTTCATAGAACCGTTCAACTTCAGCTTCTTCAGCATTACTGGTTGGGGCATAGACTTGGATTACCATGATATTGAATGATTTGCTTGGAAATGAACGGAGATCATTCTGTCGTTTTTGAGATTGCATCCAAGTATTGCATTTTGGACTCTTTCGTTGACTATGATGGCTACTCCATTTCTTCTAAGGGATTTCTGCCCACAGTAGTAAATATAATGGTCATCTGAGTTAAATTCACCCATTTCAGTCCATCTTAGGTTGCTGATTCCTAGAATGTTGATGTTCACTTTTGCCATCTCTTGTTTGACCACTTCAAATTTGCCTTGATTCATGGACCTAACATTCCAGCTTCCTATGCAATATGGCTCTTTACAGCATTGGACCTTGCTTCTACCACCAGTCAATCCACAACTGGGTGTTGTTTTTGGTCTGGCTCCATCCCTTCATTCTTTCTGGAGTTATTTCTCCACTGACCTCCAGTAGCATTGGGCACCTACCGACCTGGGGAATTCATTTTCAGTGTTCTATCTTTTTGCCTTTTCATATTGTTCATGGGATTCTCAAGGCAAGAATACTGAAGTGGTTTGCCATTCCTTTTTCCAGTGGACCGCATTCTGTCAGACCTTTCCACCATGACCTGTCTGTCTTGGGTGGCCTCACATGGCATGGCTTAGTTTCACAGAGTTAGACAAGGCTGTGGTCCATGTGATCAGATTGGCTAGTTGTCTGTGATTTCAAATCCTAAAGGATGATGCTGTGAAAGTGCTGCACTCAATATGCCATCAAATTTGGAAAACTCAGCAGTGGTCACAACTGGAAAACGTCAGTTTTCATTCCAACCCCAAAGAAAGGCAGTGCCAAAGAATGCTCAGCTGCACTCATCTCACATGCTAGTAAAGTAATGCTCAAAATTCTCCAAGCCAGGCTTAAGCAATACGTGAACCATGAACTTCCTGATGTTCAAGCTGGTTTTAGAAAAGGCAGAGAAACCAGAGGTCAAATTGCCAACATCTGCTGGATCATCAAAAAAGCAAGAGAGTTCCAGAAAAACATCTATTTCTGCTTTATTGACTATGCCAAAGCCTTTGACTGCATTGATCACAGTAAACTGTGGAAAATTCTGAAAGAGATAGAAATACCAGACCACCTGACTTGCCTCTTGAGAAACCTGTATGCAGGTCAGGAAGCAACAGTTAGAAGTGCACATGGAACAATAGACTGGTTCCAAATAGGAAAAGGAGTATGTCAAGGCTGTATATTGTCACTCTGCTTATTTAACTTATATGCAGAGTACATCATGAGAAATGCTGGGCTGGAAGAAGCACAAGCTGGAATTAAGACTGCTGGGAGAAATATCAATAACCTCAGATATGCAGATGACATCACATTTATGGCAGAAAGTGAAGAAGAACTAAAGAGCTTCTTGATGAAAGTGAAAGAGGAAAGTGAAAAAGTTGACTTAAAGCTCAACATTCAGAAAACTAAGATCATGGCATCCAGTCCCATCACTTCATGGCAAATAGATGGGGAAACAGTGGCTGACTTTATTTTTTTGGGTTCCAAAATCACTGCAGATGGTGATTGCAGCCATGAAAGTAAAAGACATTTACTCCTTGGAAGGAAAGTTATGACCAACCTAGATAGCATATTCAAAAGCAGAGACATTACTTTGTCACCAAAGGTCCATCTTGTCAAGGCTATGGTTTTTCCAGTAGTCATGTAGAGCTGTGAGAGTTGGACTATAAAGAAAGCTGAGTGCTAAAGAATTGATGCTTTTGAACTGTGGTGTTGGAGAAGACTGTTGAGAGTCTCTTGGACTGCAAGGAGATCCAACCAGTCCATCTTAAAGGAGATCAATCCTGGGTGTTCATTGGAGGGACTGATGTTGAAGCTGAAACTCCAATACTTTGGTAATGCTGGGCTGGAAGAAGCACAAGCTGGAATTAAGACTGCTGGGAGAAATATCAATAACCTCAGATATGCAGATGACATCACATTTATGGCAGAAAGTGAAGAAGAACTAAAGAGCTTCTTGATGAAAGTGAAAGAGGAAAGTGAAAAAGTTGACTTAAAGCTCAACATTCAGAAAACTAAGATCATGGCATCCAGTCCCATCACTTCATGGCAAATAGATGGGGAAACAGTGGCTGACTTTATTTTTTTGGGTTCCAAAATCACTGCAGATGGTGATTGCAGCCATGAAAGTAAAAGACATTTACTCCTTGGAAGGAAAGTTATGACCAACCTAGATAGCATATTCAAAAGCAGAGACATTACTTTGTCACCAAAGGTCCATCTTGTCAAGGCTATGGTTTTTCCAGTAGTCATGTAGAGCTGTGAGAGTTGGACTATAAAGAAAGCTGAGTGCTAAAGAATTGATGCTTTTGAACTGTGGTGTTGGAGAAGACTGTTGAGAGTCTCTTGGACTGCAAGGAGATCCAACCAGTCCATCTTAAAGGAGATCAATCCTGGGTGTTCATTGGAGGGACTGATGTTGAAGCTGAAACTCCAATACTTTGGTCACCTGATGCAAAGTGTTGACTCATTGGAAAAGACCCTGATGCTGGGAAAGATTGAGGGCAGGAGGAGAAGGGGATGACAGAGGATGAGATGGCTGGATGGCATCACTGACTCAATGGGCATGGGTTTGGGTGAACTCTGGGAGTTGGTGATGACAGAGAGGCCTGGTGTACTGTGGTTCATGGGATCGCAAAGGGTCGGACATGACTGAGCGACTGAACTGACTAACTAAAATAGGAAAATAGAATGATGATGCTAATGGCTGAAGAGGCACAGGGAAGGGGATGGGGCTGGCCAAATCTCAACTGCATTTTTCATGTAACACTTGTCCTTGGACTAAGAGAGTGGCAGTGAGCCTCAGGTTTTGCTTCCTGACTTCATGTTTCTTCGTAAAAATTTAGATCACTATGCTAGGTTTTCCATAGGATCTTGTGCACTCTTTGCAGAAACTTATCTTACATGCTTTTCTGTTCCATGTAAAAGATGGTTTGGAATTTATCTAATACCTTCAATAATCCATGAGAACTGGACATTTCAAGTAACCCTCAATCCAGTTTACAGCATATCATAAAAAGGAATAATTTTTGATATATCAGATTTGTTGATAAGTTACAGAACCAGGAAATAAATACATGTCATCAACCAGGTCTTGAATATTTTCTTCTTCCTCACCCAGATAATACAGACAGCAGTTCTCACTCTTGGTTATCAACCCAAACCAAACAAATTAGAATTTGTAGAGGAGTTCTCCTCAATGGTAGTTTTATAAGCCTCTTGAAGTGATTCTAATGTACAGCCAGTGTTGATTATGACTGTAAACAAATCTTCTACGATACTTAACAAGCCTTCTCTGAAAACAGATGATTATCAGTTCACAAAAAGCACCTTGCAATTATTCCCTAAGAAATTCTTTTATTGCCTTCTTAGAGTCTCATATTTAGGCAGGTACTTAAATTTTAGCTGGACAGTTCTCCATTTTCCGTCCATATTGCTGCTGCTGCTGTTAAGTCACTTCAGCCATGTCTGACTCTGTGTGACCCTGTAGACAGCAGCCCACCAGCTCCTCTGTCCATGGGATTCTCCAGGTAAGAATACTGGAGTGGGTTGCCATTTCCTTCTCCAATGAATGCACACATGCTAAGTTGGTTCAATCGTGTCTGACTCTGTGCGACCCTATGGACAGCAGCCCACCAGGTTCCTCTGTCCACGGGATTCTCTAGGCAAGAGTTCTGGAGTGGGTTGCCATTTCCTTCTCTATCTGTCCATATTATTAGGTATTAAAATCAATCTGCTGAATATCAGCTGAACTATTATAAAATGTCACTAGGTATTTAATTTATATAGTTGGTGTGCCCAGCCTCTGTATAATCTTTAATTTGGTCACTTAAGTAGAAGAGGAGACAATAATATAGAGATTTTTCACTTGAGTTTGTCATTGTCAAACTTAGACGACCATGAGCTCACAGTTTTTAGATTCAGCAGGTCATTCTGGGCTGGGCCTGAGGTTTTTCATTATTCAGAAGCATCTCATGTGATTCTAATGAATCTGAAGGCATTGGAAAACATTTTGAGAGTCAGATGACTAATATTGCTCAATCATCCATGGTCACTAAGTTGGAGTCTGAATTCTGATGTCTTTCTAATATGAAAGCCTACCTACTATGATCTGAATTTGTGCATCACCCCAGCAAACATATGTTGAAATACCAGGCCCTAGAGATGATGGCTTCCCTGGTGGCTCAGATGGCAAAGAATCTGCCTGCAGTGCTGGAGACCAGAGTTTGATCCCTCAGTAGGAAGATCCCCTGGAGAAGGGGATGACTACCCACTCCAGTATTCTTGCCTGGAGAATTCCCTGGACAGAAGAGTCTGGCAGGCTAATGGCCATGGGGTTGCAAAGAATTAGACACGATTGAGTGACTTTCACTAGTCACTTGCCAAAGATGATGGTAGTAAGAGGTAGGGCTTTTCAGTTCAGTTGCTCAGTCATGTCTGACTCTTTGTGACCCCATGGACTGCAGCACGCCAGGCCTCTCTGTCCATTGCCAACTCCTGGAGTTTACTCAAACCCACGTCCATGAAGTCAGTGATGACATCCAACCATCTCATCCTCTGTTGTCCCTTCTCCTCCCATCTTCAATCTTTCCCAGCATTAGGGTCTTTTCAAATGAGTCAGTTCTTTGCATCAGGTGGCCAAAGTATTGGAGTTTCAGCTTCAGCATCAGTCCTTTCAATGAATATTCAGAAGGGCTTTTGGAAGTTGCTTAATCCACGTGGGGGAGCCACATGAATGGGATGAGAGCCTTATAAAAGTGGTTTCAGAGAGATCCCAACCTTATTCTCCATGTGAGGACACACTGAGAATGAGTAGGCTAATAACCAGGGGAAAGGTTTTCACCAGAATTTGGTCATTCTGGCACCTTGATTTGGACTTGCCCACCTCCAGTAAGGTGAGAAATAAATTTCTGCTGTTCATAAGCTCTCTGGTCTAGATAGTCGGCTTTTATGGCAGCCCAGACTTCCCTGGTGGCTCAGACAGTACAAGTGCCAGCCTACAGTGTGGGAGACCTGGGAACCCAGGTCAGGGAGAGTCCCTGGAGAAGGAAATGGCAACCCACTCAACTACTCTTGCCTGTAAAATCCTATGGATGGAGAAGCCTGGTAGGCTACAGTCCATGGGGTCACAAAGAGTCGGACATGACTGAGTGACTTCTCTTTCACTTAAATGCACCAAGTCATTACCTCATATTTAATTATTACTTCAAGTCTTTCAAAGTGTGTTCATCTGAATTACCTTAATTGTTAACGAGTTGGTATTTCCTCCATTTACAAATCAGGCAGCCTGGAGCAGTGGAAAAGCACAGGATGTCAAATCAAAAGACCTATTTTTTTTTCTCTGAAGCTCAGATGAGGTTAAAAGTGATTACAAGAACCCCCATTAAATCTGCTAGTGCACAGAGAGAAAAAAGAATGAGTGTTTAATGCAAACTCGGCAGACAGTGCCTTAATTTCTTCATGTGTACAATGAGTATAATAATATACACTTGTGATGATACTATACTTAGGAAATCCTAAAGATGCAACCAGAGAACTGCTGGAGTTAATCAATGAATTTAGTAAAGCTGCAGGATACAAAATCAACACACAGAACTAGCTATCATTCCTATATATCAACAATGAAAGACTGGGAAAAGAAATTAAGGAAAGACTCCCATTCACCATTGCAGCAAAAAGAATAAAGTACCAGGAATAAGCCTACCTAAGGAGACAGAAGACCTGTATGCAGGAATCTGTAAGACACTGGCAACAGCAATCAGAGGTGATACAAATGGAGAGCTACAACATGCTCTTGGATTGGAAAAATCAATATTATGAAAATTACTATACCACCCAAAGCAATCTACAGCTTCTGTGCAATCTCTATCAAAATACCAATGGCATTTTTCACAGAACTAGAACAAAAAATCTTAAAATGTGTATGGAAACTCAAAAGATCCCAAATAGCCAAAGCAATCTTGAGAAAGAAAAACAGAGCTGGAGGAAGAAAACTTCCTGACTTTATACTAAAAGGTACAGTAAACAAATTGTTATAGCTCTTGGTAGTTTTACATGTTTGCCAAATACATATAGGTCAGGTATATATCTTGCTAAGTTTAATATAAATAATACAATTATGTGTGTATTCATAATTATAGCTTTTTATGATAATGATGTAGCCAAGGAAACAACCCCAAAGTTTCTCAAGTTAATAACAAAAAATATAAATAATATATTATTTAGCTGAACTCATTTTTGAAAAATTGTGTGCAGAACTATCTTGATATTATTTGTATATAGAAATGTATAAATTATGTATATGTAAGTATTTATATAACTTTTGTGTATAATTATACATAAAAACCCAAAAGTTAGCTGTAATGGCAAGTGATTAGTGAAATTAGAAGAATTTGTTTTCTTTGTATTTTGTACATTTTCAATTTTTTTCTACAAATAAACAGTGATTCTCTTGTTTTTATAAAAAAAAATAGTTGCAAAACTAGCTATAAAATAATAGCTGCAAAACAAGGTTTGAAATGATTTGCTGATTAATGTGTAATGCCCAGTAGGTTGACTTTATTCTATGGGGAATCTTTGATGGCTTTGGGGGAATTTCAGTATTATCTTCACAAACAGACTTGAAGACACAGATCTAAATACCTTTTTCTTCACAGGGCATTTTTCAAGAATATTAACTCGAAATGAACATTTGTTTCGATATTTTTGTTCTTATACACTGAATTCTTAATGAAAGTTTGTATTTTATGGCATCTCTGTATCTTCTTATGGGAACTTCAGGTAAGAACACAATGCTTTATTTTATTGTCATTATTCTTTCTATAGAAAGTGATAGAACATATTTAATTTTAGTACCTAGAGTCTCTCATCAACTGTCAAAATATTTAAATCATCTTTTCAGATGATTTATCTACCAAATAAAACAGAAAGCAATAGTTAAATATTAAATATATATAGTTAATATATGCATTATGTTCTGAGGGGCTTCCCCGGTAAAGAATCCACCTACAGTGCGGGATACCTGGTTTCAATCCCAAGGTTTGAGGACTCCCTGGAGGAGGACGTGGAGTATTCTTTCCTGGAGAATCCCTCTGGCTAGAGGAGCCTGGCAGGCTACAGGCCATAGGGCCTTAAAGAGTTGGACACAACTGAGTTATTAAGCATACATATACACGTTCTCTGAACGATTATGGATACAAAGCTATATGCTTGCAGAATGAAGACTTGAATTCATGTTATTATATATAGACTCTGTTTGCTTAACCACTATGCTATGCTACTTACTAAATAGCAAAAAGGACTCAGTCTCATAGGCTGTAGGCAGATGTTCCTTAGAAAATCCAGGGTACTACAGATAAGAATCTTAAAATGAGCCATAAAGTGTTTTAGGTATAATCATTTAATAATTTAGAGGTAGAAAATTAGCTTCAGAAAATTTGCTACATATTTGTTATATTTTGTTAAATTTTTCTTTGCCAGGATAATGACTTATAGAATCAATCTATTTAATATTCTTATCTATAAAAATGGAATTCATTCTGGCCTTTATTGCACTTTCATAAAATCTGGAGGGTTTTCCAACAATGAAGAATGATAGGGTTATGGAGCTGTTAGGGCAGTTTATGTCTTTGCCTTCATCTTGGTTCTTGTTAACCTTGTACTTCTCTAGAAATAAGCAGAAAGATGGAGTTGCCCACATTAGCAGAGTCACATCTTATATTCTAGGCAGAGTGTAAAACAGGAAAATGTGATCTTTTCAGGGATTTGACAGCAGTGTGGTTACTTAATAATTACTGCCAATGCTACCAACTCTCTGTTTGTACTTTAAAAAGTCAAAAAATCTCTTTTCCTATTCTCTATGTAGATGCAAAAGATTTTTTTCTCAACATAGCCTCGCTTATAGAAAATATACTCTTCAGAAGTTGTATTTGTCAGAACTGAAGTTTTCACAAACTCTATATTCCTTAAATTTTCCACATGGTGTCCTCTCTTTGAATTATTAAGTAGCCACTTGGAGAAAATATTTCAGGCCAGCAGAGACTCAGCAGTAAAGTCTTCAACAATGTTGTATAGGATCGGTGACTAATATATATGAAGCAAATTGCCAGGCCAGGTTCGATGCATGGTACTGGATGCTTGGGCTGGTGCACTGAGACAACCCAGAGGGATGGTACAGGGAGGGAAGCGGGAGGGGGGTTCAGGATGGGGAACACGTGTACACCTGTGGCAGATTCATGTTGATGTATGGCAAAACCAACACAATATTGTAAAGTAATTAACCTCCAATTAAAATAAATAAATTTATATTAAAAAAAAGAAATAAAGATCTGCGTTGGAATGACTCCCACTTGGCTGGACATGTCATGAAAGCAGGGATCTGTGAATCCAACAATTGTGAGTGCTCCCTTGCAGGATTATGTACTTATATCAGCTGCTTCTAAATGGCCATACCCTGTTTTCTATAAACCAGGCAGGGATTTGGGTACACAAAGCACATTTTATGTTCAGAATTCTGCATATTTTTCGTTGATGAAATGCATTGTGATGATGTGGACTTAGGTTTACCTCCTGGATTTCCACAGGATCTATCCTTCTTGCATGCTTCCCAGGATCACTTGCTTCACAAATAGCTTTACAAACATTTGTTTTAATTGGAGGTTAATTGCTTTACAATATTGTATTGGTTTCTGCCATAAATCGGCATGAATCAGCCACAGCATACATATATCACCTCCTACCCCTCTAGATTGTTAGTGTACCAGACTGAGCTCCTTGTGTTATGCAGAAACTTCTCACTAGCTATCTGTTTAACATAGGGTGATGTACATGTTTCAGTGATACTCTCTCAATTAGTCACAACCTCTCCTTTCCCAGCTGTGTCCACAGGTCTGTTCACTACGTCTGTGACTGTATTCCTGCCCTACAATTAGGTTCATCAGTACCATTTTTCTAGATTCCATTATTTGCGTTAAGATATGATACTTCTTTTCCTCTGTCTGACTTACTTCACTCTGTATAATAGGCTCTCAGTTCATCCACCTCAGTTCAACTGACTCAGATTTGCCCCTTCTTATGGCTGAGTAATATGCTATTGGGGCTTCCCTTGTGGCTTGGACAGTAAAGCGTCTGCCTACAATGCAGGAGACCTGGGTTTGATCCTTGGGTCGGGAAGTTCCCCTGGACAAGGAAATGGTAGCCCACTCCAGTACTCTTGCCTGGAAAATCTCATGGACGGAGGAGCCCGGTAGGCTACAGTTCATGGGGTCGCAAAGAGTTGGACACGATGAGTGACTTGACTTGACTTGACTTGAATATTCTATTGAGTATATGTACCACAATTACTATATCCATTCATCTGTCAATGCACATCTAAGTTGCTTCTGTGTCCTGGCTATTATAAATAGTGCTGCAATGAACGTTGGGGTACATTTTTTTTAAAATTATGGTTTTCTCAGGGTATATGCCCAGTAGTGGGATTGCTCGATCACATGGTAGTTTTACTCCTAGATTTTTAAGGAATCTCCATACTGTTCTCGCTAGTGGTTGTTTAATTTACATTCCCACTACAGATGTTTTTATGTTAGTTACTTCCTATCAATGTAATTCATCTTTATCCTTATCTGATTTGGATACAAACAGCATTTATAATTTTTACTACTTAAATTGAAACAGCTTCAAAACAGTGGCTAATCTTTTTGACTGTGGTATCTTTTATAATGTCTTGATTCTCTCTGATTTTGAAAGTCCTAGTTCTAATTTCAAACATATCAGGAAAAAAAGTTATAATTTTTCAGTGTTATATGCCTTTGATAAATCAAAAACATTCCTAGTTAACTGAATGATAATTCTTTACTTGGCATGTTTAACAACGTCTCTTAGATCCTTCCCAAATCTGCAGATGAACTGATTAGTGTCAGTTATTTTTCTTGTTAAAGGAGAGTTATTTTAGCATCTCAGTATAACACCTGAGTTAGAAGTTCTGTATTTGACTGAACCAGGAATAACAGTGTTCTAGCTTAGAACATCAAACTAAAAAGGTTTGATGACAGAATGAATCATTATGATCATATATGACAGTTTGTTGATAAAATTATTAAACAACAAGAATCTATTTGAAAGTTGGAGTGGTTTTGATGAATATATAATCAAAAGAGTCTATTAGGGATATAGGATAAGTTGTATATATAATTAAAGAACATAATGATAATGGATAGAAATCAACAGAAATGGGATTTTAACTTAATATCTTCTTGCTC
>SJYC01034520.1:0-31570 GCA_006408675.1 Madoqua kirkii
TATATATATATATATATATATACCTTGAAAAAAGACTTTGCCTCTGAAAATTATTTATAGTATTTATCACATCATGTAGTTGTTCAGTCGTGTCCAATTCATAGTACTCTGAAGTGTGCTTTAAAAAAGGGAGACACTACTTCAGTCAGAGCATCAGAAACAGAGGAAGACATTACTATCCAATACCTGTTTTCATGAATATTGATAAATTTTTTGATTTCAATTCTCCATTGCAGTGTTCAGCCTGAGTGGATATGATGGAGGCAAACAAGACTCTGGTGATGGAGTTTGTTCTCACAGGACTCACAGATCTCCCAGGACTGAAGGTCTCCCTGTTCCTGATGTTCCTGGTCATCTACCTCACAACCATGGCAGGCAATCTTGGACTGATTTTTCTCATCTGGAAGGACCCCCATCTTCACACCCCCATGTACTCATTCCTGGGTAGCCTGGCCTTTGCAGATGCTTGTTCTTCATCTTCTGTGACTCCCAAGATGCTTATGAATTTTTTTTCTAAGGATCATATATCCTTCATTGAATGCATCACCCAGTTCTATATTTTTGCTTTTAGTGCCACCATAGAATGTTTCCTCCTGGTGGTGATGGCCTATGACCGCTATGTAGCCATATGCAACCCCTTGCTTTATCCACTGGTGATGTCCAACAGACTCTGCACTTGGTTGATAAGTGTAACATATGCAATTGGTTTTCTGCATCCTATAGTTCATGTAATATTATTATTTAGATTAACTTTCTGCAGGTCTAACATAATAGATCATTTCTTCTGTGAAATCTTGCCACTTTTTTCAATTTCTTGCACTGATCCATCTATTAATGCTTTGGTGCTTTTTATTTCTGCCTCTTTTATCCAAGCTTCTACTTTTATGACTATCATAGTTTCTTACACCTGTGTCCTCTTTGCCATCCTGAGAAAGAAGTCAGAAAAGGGAAAGAGCAAAGCCTTCTCCACGTGCAGCGCCCACCTTCTTTCTGTTTTCTTGTTCTACGGCACTCTCTTTTTCATGTATGTGCGTCCTGGGTCTGGCCAGGATCAATATCAGGATAAAATGTATTCACTGTTCTACACAATTATAATCCCCCTTTATTTATAACCTAAGAAACAAAGAAGTTTTACTTGCATGTAGAAAAATGATAAAGAAATAAATATTTATCAGGAAATCTTTTATTATCCTTCACTTTTTCCTCCTTTTAAATAAAGCATAATGACTGGCCATGGCTTTTCACATAGTATGGACTGAATGAATAGTTGTTAAATGCATTAATAATAGTATTTACACTAGCTATGACTGTCAGTTAAAAGTTAATGTAATCATCAAAATAGTTAATTAACAATAAGAACAGTCATCACTGACTTTTTCTTGTTTTAAACTCATCTTCAAGGATGAAACTGACACTGAATCAGTACATGATGATACATGTCAGGACTCCCATCTTACAGTCTCTCTGGAGAAAATCAGTCACAGGAAGTTCTAAAGTCAATAGAATAATATTTTTGTAAGTTAAACAATAAAATTTTAATTTTCCATTTTTAACATGTTTCTTTTAATGGTGGAAAAAGCTAGCAATTGCTTTTCAGCAATTATTATGGGTAGAGTTTCTAAATCCATTTATTTCCTTCTTTGGTATATGTTGATATTACAGGCTTGGTGAATTTATCTTTCTTGTTTTTTTTTCTGTATATGACTAGAGGATTTAACCTTGCTACTCTGTTAAAAGGAAGACACCTCAAAATTGGGGGAAAAGTCTACCTTTTCTGGCTTTAGGAGATGATGAAGGAAAACAGAAGATGCAATGGTAGGAGAGGACTCAGACATGCAGGTTTTAATCCCCCATCTGGAGAGGCTGGAGATTTGGAAAGTAAAGAGGAAAATTAGATGGGTATGAGTAGTGTGTTATCTATTGCTGTTTTAACAAATTAGCATTGTGGCTTAAAAAATCAAGCCATAGCAAGCTTAGTAACTTACAACAATACAAATTTATTATATTACATAAGCCAGAAAGAAAAACACCAATACAGTATACTGACACATATATATGGAATTTAGAAAGATAGTAATGATGACACTGTATATGAGACAACAAAAGAGACACAGATGTATAGAATGGACTTTTGACCTCTGAGGGAGAAGGAGAGGGTGGAATGATTTGGAAGAATGGCATTGAAACATGTATACTATCATGTAAGAAATGAAGCACCAGTCTATGTTCAATACAGGTTACAGGAGGCTTGGGGCTGGTGCACGGGATGATCCACAGAGATGATATGGGGTGGGAGGTGGGAGGGGGCTTCGGCATTGGGAGACTGTGTACACCTGTGGCTGATTCATGTCAATGTATGGAAAAACCAATACAGTATTGTAACGTAGAATGAAGTAAAAATAAAATTTATTAAAAAATTTATTTATTGTAAATTGGAGGATAATTGCTTTACAATATTGTTTTGGTTTCTGCCATACATCAACATGAGTCAGCTGTAAGTATATATATGTCTCCTCCCTCTTGAACCTCCCTTTCATCTCCCACCCCATCCCATCCCTCTAGGTTGTCACAGAGCATTGGTTTAAGCTCCCTGTGTCACCCCACTGGCTACTTATTTTACATATGGTAATATATATGTTTCCATGGTGCTCTTTCAATTCGTCCCACCCTCTCCTTTCCCAATTGTGTTCACAAGTCTGTTCTCTGTGTCTGCATCTCCATCGCTGCCCTGCAAACAGGCTCATCAGTACCATCTTTCTAGATTCCATATATATGCATCTATATACAGTATTTTTCTCTTTCTGACTTCCTTCTGTATAGTAGGCTCTATGTTCATCCACCTTATTAGAACTGACTCAAGTGTGTTTATTTATATGGCTGAGTAATATTCCATTGTATATATGTACCACAGCTTCTTTATCCATTCATCTGTCGACGGACATCTAGGTTGCTTCCATGACCTAGCTATTGTAAATACTGCTGCATATAATGGAGAAATCTGACATAGATCTCACTGGAGTAGAATCAGGGTATCACTAGGGCAGAATTTCTTTCTGTATTCTGTGGGAGATAATTGTTTCCTTTCCTTTTCCAGCTTCTAGAGACTGTCTACATTCTTTGGCTCAAGGGCCTCTTCCTCTGTCATCAAAACCAGCACTGTTGCTTCTCTCTGTGTCTGATTTTTGTAGTTACATTTTCTTTTGATCCTGATTCTTCTGTTTCCCTCTTCCACTTTAAGCACCCTTGTGATCACAGTGGACCCACCCAGATAAACAAGGGTAGTCTCCCTATTTTAAGGTCTGCTGCAGTACTAACTCTCTTTTTGCTATGCAACATAACATTTCTGCAGGATCACATCTTTGTGGAGGCATTATTTTGCTCATCCCAAGAAGTTTTAGAAAAGAGCTACTTTTGCCTAAATTACAGATTAGGGCCTGACAAAGAATCATATATGGCTCTGAGCCTTCCTTTTCTGCTTCTATTCAACATAGAATTAGAGGTCCTAACTACAGTAATCAAACAAGAAATAAAAGGTATCCAAATTGGAAGGGAAAAGTCAAAATTGTCACCATTTGCTGGTGACATGATAAGCTATGTAACATCCCCACACAAAAACTATTAGAACTAATAAATGAATTCAGCAAAGTAGCAGGATATAAGATTAATACATATAAATGTTTGCATTTCTTTACACTAACACTGAAATATTGGAAAAAGAGTAATATATATATATATATACATATATATATATATATGAAAGAGAGTGAAAAAAATCCCATTAGAGAGCATCAGAAAAACACCTTAGGAATAAGCTTAACCAACGGGTTGAAGACACATATGCTGAAAACCATAAAACATTGATAAAAGAAATTGAAAATATTCAAAGAAATGGAAAGATATCCCATGCTCTTGGTTGGAAGAATATTGTCAACCATACCACCGAAAGCAATTTACAGATTTAATGTGATCCCTATCAAAATACTCATGACATTTTCACAGAACTAGAACAAATAATCCTAAAGTTTATATATAACCACAAAAGACTCAGAACTGCCAAAGCAACTCTGAGAAAAAAGAACAAAGGTAGAAACATAACTCTCCATTCTTTACACATATCTAGCCTACACATCTACAAATCAGCATGGGGCACAAAAATAGACATATAGATCAATGGTACAGAATCACATACCTACAGTCAATTAATCTTTGATAAAGGAGGCAAAAGTGTACAACAGAGAAAAGATAACATCTTCAAGAAGTAGTGTTGGGAAAGTTGGACAGCTACACGTGAATCATGAAATTAGAACACTCTCTCACACCATATACAAAAATAAACTCAAAATGGTTTAAAGACCTAACAATGAGACATGAAACCAGCTTCCCTAGTGGTAAAGAATCCAACCCCTGCCAGTGCAGGAGACAGTTTCTCTCTCTGGTCTGGGAGGATCCCACATGCCACAAAGAGATGAAGCCAGTGCACCGCAGCCATCGAGCCTGTGCTCTAGGGCCCAGGACCTGCAACTACTGAGCCCACGTGCCCAACTAATGAAGCCCACACAACCTAGAGCCCAGAGCCTGAAACAAAAGCAGTCACCACAATGAGAAGCCAGCACGTGACTAGAGAGCAGCCCGTGCTCCCCGCAACCAGAGAAAAGCTAGCACAGCAACTAAGATGCAATAGCCAAAACAAACAAATTAAAAAACAGCCAAACTGGACTTCAACAAAAGAATTTTTCAAAAAGATATGAAGCCAACAAAAACTTAGAAGAGAGCATAGGCAAAACCTTTCTGACATAAATCATAGCAATATTTTCTTAGATCATTTCCACAAGGCAAAAGAAATAAAAGCAAAAATAAGCAAACGGGACCTAAT
The DNA here is from genome assembly GCA_006408675.1 of Madoqua kirkii. NCBI lineage: Eukaryota > Metazoa > Chordata > Mammalia > Artiodactyla > Bovidae > Madoqua > Madoqua kirkii. The sequence continues at coordinate 4,874 of SJYC01034520.1, forward strand.
TCAACTTCAAAGCTTTTGCATAACAAGGAAACCTTTAACAAAATAAAAGGACAATCTACAGATGGGAGAAAATACTTGCAAATGATGTGACTAATAAGGGGTTAATATCCAAAATATACAAATAACTCACTCAATATGGAAAAAACAGCCCTATCAAAAAATGGACAGAATTCTTGAATAGATACTTCTCCAAAGAGGATGGTCAACAGGCACATAAAAAGATGCACAATATCACTAATTATTAGGGAAATGCAAATCAAAATCACAATGCAATATTACCTCACACTGGTCAGAATGGTTATTATTGAAAAGTCTATAAACAGGAAATGCTGGAGAGGATATAGAGAAAAGGAATCCCTTGCACACTGTTGAAAGGAATGTAAATTGGTTCAGCAACTGTGAAAAAATGTATGGAGTTTCTTTGAAAAACTAAAAATAGAGGTATCATATGATCCAGCAATCCCACTCCTGGATATATCTGCTTAAGATGAAAGCTCCAATTAAAAAACATACATGTATCCCAGTGTTCATTAGTTCAGTTCAGTCACTCGGTTGTGTCCGACTCTTTGCAACACCATGGACTATAGCCCACCAAGCTCCTCCATCCATGGAATTTTCTAGGCAAGAGTACTGGAGTAGATTGCCATTTCCTTCTTCAGGGGATCTTACCAACTCAGGGATCTAACTCAGGTTTTCTGCACTGCGGGCAGATGGTAAAGCCTGAGTGTAAAGCCTGTCTGAGCCACTAGGGAAAAGTCTTCTCCAACACCACAGTTCAAAAGCATCAATTCTTCTGTGCTCAGCTTTCTTTATAGTCCAATTCTCACATCCATACATGACTACTGGAAAAACCATAGCCTTGACTAGACGGACCTTTGTTGGCAAAGTAATATCTCTGCTTTTTTAATATGCTATCTAGGTTGGTCATAGCTTTTCTTCCAAGGAGCAAGAGTCTTTTAATTTCATGGCTGCAGTCATCATTTGGAGTCCAAAATGATAAAGTCTGTCACTTTCCACTGTTTCCCCATCTATTTCCCATGAAGTGATGGGACCAGATACCATGATCTTAGTTTTCTGAATGTTGGGCTTTAAGCCAACTTTTTCATTCTCCTCTTTCACCAAGAGGCTCTTTAGTTCTTCTTTGATTTTCGTCATAAGGGTGGTGTCATCTGCACATCTGAGGTTATTGATATTTTTCCTAGCAATATTGATTCCAGCTTGTGCTTCACCCGGGCCAGCATTTCACATGATGTACTCTGCATATAAGTAAATAAGCAGGGTGACAATATACAGGCTTGACATACTCCTTTCCCTATTTGGAACCAGTCTGTTGTTCCATGTCCAGTTTTAACTGTTGCTTCTTGACCTACATACATATTTCTCAGTAAGCAGGTAAGGTGTTCATAGCAGCACTATTTACAATAGCCCAACATAGAAATAACTACCAAAGTGCCTGTCAATATACGGTTGACTAAAGATATTTTAGGAAGATAACTCAGCCATAGAAAAGAATCAAAACTGCCATTTGCAGCAACAATTGGACCTAGAGTATATTATACTAAGTAAAGTGGTTCAGATAAAGACAAATATATCACTCATAAGTGGAATAATAATACAAAGTGGATTAATAAGTGGAAACATAATACAAAGGAATCTGTATACAAAACAGAAACAGACTCATAGATATAGAAAACAAATTTATGGTTACCATATAGGAAAGTAAAGGAAGAAAGGGAAAATTAGGAGTATAGGATTAATTGATACAAACTACTATACACAAAATAGGTGTAAATAACAAGGATTTATTCTACGTCATTGGGAACTAACTATATTCAGTATCTTGATGCTTTTGAACTGTGGTGTTGGAGAAGACTCTTGAGAGTCCCATGGACTGCAAGGAGATTCCCACCAGTCCATTCTAAAGGAGATCAATCTTGGGATTTCTTTGGAAAGAATGATGCTAAAGCTGAAACTCCGGTACTTTGGCCACCTCATGTGAAGAGTTGACTCATTGGAAAAGACTCTGATGCTGGGAAGTATTGGGGGAAGGAGGAGTAGGGGATGACAGAGGATGAGATGGCTGGATGACATCACTGACTCGATGAATGTGTGTCTGAGTGAACTCTGGAAGATGGTGATGGACAGGGAGGCCTGGTGTGCTGCGATTCATGGGGTCGTGAAGAGTCGGACACGACTGAGTGAATTAAACTGAACTGAATAACATATGGTGGAAAATAATCTGAGAAAGATAATTGAATCACTCTGCTGTGTATCTGAAACTAACACAATAATGTAAATCTAATATACTACAATAAAAATAAAAACCATAGTCCTGGTTTTCACTATTGCAAAGCAAAATATAGCATTACATAAAAATTTCCTCTATACCCATAAATGATATCTTGGAGATGATTTTCAAGTTACTGCTAAGCTAAGGATCTAAGGAGGAGAATCATTGTTTGGTTTGAAAGGCATGAACATCTCATTAGAACTGATTCAAATTTATTCTTTTTAAGGGCTGAGTAATACTCCATTGTGTATATGTACCACTGCTTTCTTATCCATTCATCTGCTGATGAATTATCTAGGTTGTTTCTATGTCCTGGCTATTATAAACAATGCTGCAATGAACATTGGGGTACATGTGTCTCTTTCAATTCTGGTTTCCTTGGTGTGTATGCTGAGCAGTGGGATTGCTGGGTCATAAGGCAGTTCTGTTTGCAATTTTTTAAGGAATCTCCACACTGTTTTCCATAGTGGCTGTACTAGTTTGCATTCCCACCAACAGTGTAAGAGGGTTCCCTTTTCTCCACACCCTCTCCAGCATTTATTGCTTGTAGACTTTTGGATCGCAGCCATTCTGACTGGTGTGAAATGGTACCTCACTGTGGTCTTGATTTGCATTTCTCTGAAAATGAGTGATATTGAACATCTTTTCACGTGTTTGTTAGCCATCCGTATGTCTTCTTTGGAGATATGCCTATTTAGTTCTTTGGCCCATTTTTGATTGGATCTTTTATTTTTCTGGAGTTGAGCTGCATAAGTTGCTTGTATATTTTTGAGATTAGTTGTTTGTCAGTTGCTTCATTTGCTATTGTTTTCTCCCGCTCAGAAGGCTGTCTTTTCACCTTACTTATAGTTTCCTTTGTTGTGCAGAAGCTTTTAATTTTAATTAGATCCCATTTGTTTATTTTAGCTTTTATTTCCAATATTCTGGGAGGTGGATCATAGAGGATCCTGCTGTGATGTATGTCGGAGAGTGTTTTGCCTATGTTCTCCTCTAGGAGTTTGATAGTTTCTGGTCTTAGCATTTAGATCTTTAATCCATCATGGAATGTATGGCAAAACCAATACAGTATTGTAAAGTAGAATAAAGTAAAAACAAAATTAAAAAACCCTATAAACAAAATAAATAAACAATTGTAGAGTTTGCTAGACTATCATACTAAGTCAAGTCAGTTGGACAAAGAAAGACGAACATCACATGATACAACTTATATGTGAAATGTAAAAATATTATACAAATGAGCTTTTATATAAAACAGAAACAGACTCACAGACAAATAAAACGAACTATGGTTACCAAAGGGGAAAGGACAAGGGGAGGGATATATTAGGGGCTTGGGACTAACAGATACAAATTTATACATAAAGCAGATAAACAACAAAGACGTGCTGTATAGCACAGGGAACTATTTTCAATATCTTGTAATAGTCTATAACAGATTAGAATCTATAAAACAACATATATATATATATATACATATATATTAAATATGTATGTATATTTGAATCACTTTGTTGTATATCTGAAACTGACCAGTACTGTAAATCACCTATACTTCAAAAAAAAAAAAAAAAAAAAGAAAGAAAAAGAAAAAAAAAAAGTCATGAACAATCCAAATAGTCCATGGTGAATGCAATTTGCTCTTTTTCTTAGGGGACCTCATGTAAGATTTCCATATCCTAAATGTTTGTCAGAGGAAAATTTTGCAACTCAAGATTGTCTGTTGTATAAATATATAATTCCCCTCTCTAGAGATTCTGTGATTTAACATATAAAAAATATTAATAGCTGAATCCTGCAGGCATTCAAAACACCTCAGATAAACGCAGCGCTAGACTGTGGTTTCCTCTAGTATTTAAGGGACTTGCAAATACTTGTGACCTTTTTTAGCATAAACTTCCTTAGAACAAGCAGTTCTGTTCAACTAGTCATTTAGGATCTTCTCATGCAAACTGTCCAGCTTCACTCAATGAAAAATTTTGCATCTCAGAGAAGCATGTCAGGCATTTTTGGTTCAACTAGCATGATTCTCAGAAACTCAAAGGCTGTGATGGTGGTAATCCTCATTATATTCTATTTATTTTACCATCCTAGACTTTGCAAAACTGTATAGGGAATGGATGAAAATGGTAGAAACCAAAAACTTAGCCATGTTGTATTGCTTATTGTTGTTTTGTAAATATGCTGCTCTTATTAAATAGAATAATTCAGTACAATATCTGGTATGAGATATACGGCTACTGATGTATGAAAAATGTATTCTTCCAATACCAGTCATGAATGAGGGTTGATGGTGGTGGTTTACTTGCTAAGTTGTGTCCGACTCTTGTGACCCCATGAACTGTAGCCTGCCAGACTCCTCTGTTCATGGAAATGAGGATTATAAGTGTTTCATATTTATCTGAGGTGGGTACTGTTATAAACTGATGGTCGTGCTCCAGGAATAACTTAGCTCTTTTGCTCCATATTTGGAGAAACATTTATTTTCTGGACATTTTGTCAAACAGCAAATTGGTGCATTATAAGATGATAATATGTTAGTTTAACCTGATAAGTTCCATGGATACCTTTTAAAGTTCATGTGCTCCATTGGATGACAGAAAAACTCTACAAAATTGTGTTTTGGGAGTGTGTAATTATGTTGTTGTTTAGTTGCTAAGTCATTTACCAGTCTTTTGCAACACAATGGACTATAGCCCACCAGGCTCCTCTGTCCATGGGATTCTCTAGGCAAGAGTACTGGCATGGGTTGCCATGCCTTCCTCCAGGGGATTCTTCCAGCCCAGGAACAGAACCCATCTCTCCTGCACTGGCAGGTGCAATCTTCACCACTGAGCCATGCATGAAAGCCCATGTATAATTATAACACATGCAAAATAATATTATTTTAAATTACTGGTATCTACATAAGGAAGAGCCATAGCTGAGTTTGCTGGAGAGAACAAAGTATCAGCTTGAAATCCCAGCTTTTTATTGAGTTAGGGACAAAATAGGAATTGGCTTTGACTGCCTTGAGAGGCCGAGAGTATTCTATACATAAGAAGGCAGGTCTAGTCTAGACTAGTCTAATCTAGTGGAGTCCATAAACCAGACAAGGACCTCCCTTCAGGAGTGTCGAGTAGTGCTGCCCAGTGATTGTGCTTAGTCACTCAGTTGTGTCCAACATTTGTGATTCCATGGACTATAGCCCACTAGCCTCCCCTGTCCTTGGGATTTTTCAGGCAAGAAAACTGGGGTGGGTTTCCATTTCCCCCTCCAGGGGATCTTCTGGAGCCAGGGATCCAACCCACGTTTCCTGTGTTTCCTGCATTGCAGGCAGATTCTTTACTCACTGAGCCACTGAGGAAGCTTCAAGAAGGAGGGTAAAAAAGGTCAATGATAATCAGAAGTACAGTAGAAGAAAGAATTAGCCAATAACCAAATCTATGTTCTTTTCTTCCTAGATACACAGTCTCCCTTTTCAGTTCACTGCAGTATTATGACTGAGTTTAGGATTGAAAGTGATATGCTATTTCTACCTCATAAGCCCCTCACAGTAGGAATCCCCCATGAATTTTCTCCTTCCAGCTTGATCCAAATGAGAACACAATCACTGAAGAAAGTTATATGTGGGGATTTTCCTGGCAGTCTAGTGGTTAAGACTTCACCTGCCACTGCAGGGGTGCAAGTTCAATCCCTGGCTGGAGAGCTACGATCCTACAAGCCTCATGGCCAAAATGCCAAGGCTTAATGCAGAAGCAGTACTGAAACTTCTGTGTGGAAAATGCCTGAATGATAAGCTGGAGTCTAGAACTTTGAATCATCAGTTGGGATAGAATAGTCTAACAATTAGGAACATGTGATTTTTATTTATCATGAATGAAAAATTAACTTCTATTTTGTCAGTTTACTTAGATATTGAAAAATATCTGTAAGCTCAGTTTACGTTCTGTAAAAAAATACACACATACAACGCAATAAAATTCCTTAACTGCATCCAGCTAATTATTGGGCTTATTTGTCAGTGCAGGGACGTGAATATGAGGCTTAAGAATTTCAATTGTTGACTGAAACAGTCTTACAGACTTAGAGAGTGAATGTATGATGGTGACCAGAGGGTTAGGCGTCAGGGAGAGGGATGATCAGGAGTCCGGGATTGATATGTACACACTAGTATATTTAAAATGGGCAATGGAGCCTCCCTGGTGTTCCAATGGTTGAGAGTCTGCCTTGCAGTGTGTGTGGGGGGACGTGGGTTTGACCAGGGATCCCACATGCTGGGGTGCAACCGAGCCAATGTGCTGCAAATATAGAGTCTGTGTGCCACAGCTGCAGAGTCCCTGCCCCACAGCTACAGAGCCATTAGTTACAGTGTATAGTTACACAACCACAGAGTCCATAGAATAGATACAAGTATATGTATAACTGAATCACTTTTCTGTACACCCGAAACTAACTAACACAACATTGTTAATCAACAATACTCCAATATAAAATAAAAAACTAAAAAAGAACTTCAGCTGTCATTTTATGTGCAATGAGAAATTATTATTAACATTTAAACAGGGGCAAGCATGTGTTATGGTGTGGTAGTGAAACAGTATACGTATTATAAAAATCAATCCTGTGTCAGTGTGGAAAATAGATCAGGTGACTGTGTTAAGAGATGCATATCGTATAGGGAGGAGGTTATTTAATAAGCCAGGCAAGAGATGAATGTATTTTAGATTTTAGTACTGACTGTATAAAAAGAAATATTGGATTTAAGACATCACTGATAGATGAACTCTTGATTTGACCCTATTTTCTGTGACAGGAAACACTGGAAGAATACCAGGTTTGAGGGTGGAATAGAGGAAGACCATAATTCCAGATTCGGACATGTTAATTCTGAGGCACCTTTGAGAGTTTCAAGTGAGCAAGTCAGGTAGGTAGCTGGGTAGTGGGAGCATCAAAAAAAAAAAAAAAAAAAAGAGGAAGGGAAACAAGTTTATTCTCTCTTCTGTTCAGTGATATTTTTAAACATGTCCCCAAAGTGAATCTTGAGGACACAATGGATAGTTTTAATTGTTATAACTAGAAGGGCATAATGATTTGAGGATCAGCTTACAATGCCCAGTAGAACAACTTTGACTTCATCCTACCTACTGGGAATACTTTGGAAGCATTAAAGAAATTTCAGAACTTTTTAAGAATGGGTTTGCAAATAGGAGAAAGAAATGTTTTATTCTTCCAGTTTTGCATTTCCAAGAAAAAGCAATGCATAAATAAGTGTGCTTCATTTCTGTACCTTTTATGTTATTTTGAGAAAAGCAGCACATTTTCAGTTTCCCATATTCCATAGGAGCTGGGTGAGGATGCAGACATTTTCATATTTTCATCATTATAGCTTTGTAATTTTCCTGTATGGGAAGAAAATATCTACATAAGACATTAAAACCTTAGACAGGTCTTTTCCTTTTTCAAGTCAGCAAACAAAATCTGGGCAAGCAAGTAAATCTATGTCTAAACATGAATATTTCAGTTAGAATTTTTGCTGTGTAGATAACACATTTGTTAATATTTCTTAATAAGAAACTTTAACAGAAGAATGAAAAATAGAAAATATAATGATAAAAAAATCAGAGGTTATTTTATAAATATGAAGTTTTAAAATTTGAGAGATAAGCTATAAAGCCTAAAGTTAACTTGTTTGTAATTTTCAGAATGGGAATTCTGGCTTCAGCCTTATTACATATAATAAAAATTCTTTATAATTTTATGGAATCATGAGTATGCACACTAAAGTCACTAAAGGTAACTTAAAAAGACTCTGCTATGTAACTCTTGAAAAAAACTTCACAAAAGTTACTATTCTTGTCTAAATTATATTAATACATTATAGGAACTTAAAGTAAGGATAGCAATGATTTGGTTATTTCAGATTCTAAAAAGAGTTGGGCCAACTGATGCAGGGTAAGTATTTTTCAAGATTCTAAATTTCCAATTAATATTTCTGATTATATATATATATATATTTGCTGCTTTTCTCATGGGACTGTTATTCTGACGTTCACTCCCCTCTACTCCAATTATTACTATCTCTGCTCTCACTCCAGAAAAACCAGTGATATAAATTTAGTGTTTATTATTCAATTTCTCAATGAAAAAGAGAGATTTTAAAAATACATTGCTAGTTTTAAAATGATGAGACCGTAGATTTTATACTTCTTTGGATCTTGCTCTTCTGCAATAATTATACATTGTGGAAATTCCAAAATTAAAATTAGGTAGAAGAGTATTTTTTTCATGATTGAACTATATCCCATAATATGACCGTACTCTGGTTTATTTACCCATTTCACTGTTGCCGCATCTTGTCTTTGCTGTTGTGTCCAGCTCTTTGCTATCCCATGGACTGCAGCATGCCAGCTTTCTTTGTCCTTCACTGTCTCCCAGAATTTTCTAAAACTCATGTCCATTGAGTTGGTGATGCCATCCAACCATCTCATCCTCTGTTGCCCGCTTCTCTTCTTGCTCTCAATTTTTTCCCAGCAACAAGGTCTTCCTCAATGAGTCAGCTATTCTCATCAGGTGGCCAAAGTATTGGAGCTTCAGCTTCAGCATCAGTTTTTCCAATAGACATTAAGGCATGATTTCCTTTGAAATATATCTCCTTGAAGTCCAAAGGACTCCCAAGAGTCTTCTCCAGCACCACTATTTGAAAGCATCAATTCTTTGGTGTTCAGTCTTCTTTATGCCAACTCTTACATCTGTACATGACTACTGGAAAGACCATAGCTTTGACTTCCTCAATGAGTCAGCTATTCTCATCAGGTGGCCAAAGTATTGGAGCTTCAGCTTCAGCATCAGTTTTTCCAATAGACATTAAGGCATGATTTCCTTTGAAATATATCTCCTTGAAGTCCAAAGGACTCCCAAGAGTCTTCTCCAGCACCACTATTTGAAAGCATCAATTCTTTGGTGTTCAGTCTTCTTTATGCCAACTCTTACATCTGTACATGACTACTGGAAAGACCATAGCTTTGACAAGATGGACCTTTGTTGGTATAGTGATATCTTTGCTTTTAATATACTGTCTAGATTTGTCATAGCTCTTCTTCCAAGGAGGAAGTGTCTTTTAATTTTGTGGCTGCAATCACCATCTAGTGATTTTGGATCCCATTAAAATAAAAGCTGTCATTGTTTTCACTTTTTCCCCATCTACTTGCCATGAAGTGATGGGACCGGATGCCACAATCTTACATTTTTGAATGCTGAGTCTTAAGCCAGGTTTTTGACTCTCATTTTTCACTCTCCTCAAGAGGCACTTGATTTCCTCTTCACTTTCTGCCATTAGGGTGGTATCATCTGCATATCTGAGGTTGTTGATATTGCTTCGGCACTCTTGATTCCATTTGTGAGTCATCCAGCCCAGCATTTCATATGATGTACTTTGCATATAAATTAAATAAGCAAGGTAACAATATATAGCCTTGATGTACTGCTTTCTCAGTTTTGAGAACCTCATGAACAGCATGGTCTTTGCTACTCTGAGCAATAATACAGTAAATATTCTCTGTATATTTACATTTGCATAGCAGTGCTTTTATTTCTAGGAGATATATATATATATATAAATGATAGATTAAAAGATATATGTATTTTAAAAACTTAAATGGGATTGCATAAAATCGCTTTTCAAGAAAAGGCTGTTGCAATTCACAGTTCCACAAGTAACACATGAAAGTAACACTTTTCTCACTTTAGTTAGCGTTAAGTATTTTTATTCATTTTAATTTCTGCTATTCTGATATATGAGAAAGGAAGTATCCTTCCATTTTTGTGTTTTTGTTCTTGTTCATATGTATGTATCTGTGACATAGAAATTTGGGCATCTTTTCATTTTATTTTTGGTTATTTTGATTTCTTCGTCTGTAAACTTGCTTATTCTTGTCATTTACTCATTCTTCTATTAGATTGCTTGCCTTTTAAATCTGTTCTTGTTATTTTATATTATAGACATAAATCTATGTCTTTCATATACATGAATTATATATTTCCAAACTAATTATATACCCTTTGACTCTGTTGGATATTGTTTTGTTATGCATTTAAGCTATCTATTTCACTGGCTTCCTTCTTTTGGACAATAATTTCTCTCTTCCCTATGTTACATCCTTGTCTTCTCAATTACTTAAGACAATATCTATGGGGTGGGATAGGAGACTAACCTTATTTACTAATCTTTCCACAGAGATATCAAAGAGTGTCAGCATAACCCATTAAATCAACTGTCCTTTTCCTACTGAACTGAAATATCATATTTGTTTCATGCCACCTTCCCATATATATTGGAACCCACGTCTGAGTTCTCTATTCTGTTTCACTGATCCTCTGGCTTCTTCTTATGCCACTATCTTAATGTTTTAATTATTATGTCTCTACATTATTGTTCAACATCAATTAAGGTATTCTTGACTACTCCACATTTATATTTTTCTTGGGCAGAATGAGAAGTTATTTTCTTCCATATGAATGTCAATGAGTTCAAGCAATTCTAAAAACTGTAAGTTATCCATGTTAGATTGAAAAGGATTTGCATTTAAGTTTGGTAAATGCAAATTTATCTATCAACTTAAGTGAATCTAATTTTAAAACACTTTATTACAGATAATTTTGAATGTATATAAAAGTAGATAAGTGAAGGTAAAAATTAAGAACTACTAATTCAGTGAGAAGCATGTCTTATATGTCAGTAACATTACAATCCACTGTTTTTATGACTCTTTTGTGAATTTTCCCTGACTAATTCTTTCATTTTAGTGATTAGCTGGTCGGATATGGCAGAAGAAAATGTGACTCTGGTGACGGAGTTTGTTCTCACAGGGCTCACAGATCTCCCAGGGCTACAGGTCCCCCTGTTCCTGGTGTTCCTGGTCGTCTACCTCACCACCATGGCGGGCAACCTTGGGCTGATTTTTCTCATCTGGAAGGACCCCCATCTTCACACCCCCATGTACTCATTCCTGGGCAGCCTGGCCTTTGCAGATGCTTGTTGTTCATCTTCCGTGACTCCAAAAATGATTATAAATTTTTTGTCAAAGAATCATGTAATAGCTCTCTTTGACTGTCTGACCCAATTTTATTTTTTTGGGTCTACTGCCACTACAGAATGCTTCCTCCTGGTGGTCATGGCCTATGACCGCTATGCAGCCATATGCAACCCTTTGCTTTATTCAGTAGTCATGTCCAACAGACTCTGTATTCAGTTTATAGGTGTTTCATATTTCATTGGTTTTCTACATTCAGCCATTCATGTGGGTTTGTTATTCAGATTAACTTTCTGTAGGACCAATGTAATACATTATTTCTACTGTGAAATTTTACAACTGTTCAAAATTTCGTGCACTGATTCTACACTTAATACACTTCTGGTGTTTATCTTTTCAGCTTTTATACAAGTCTTCACTTTTGTTGCCATCATGGTCTCATACACCTTTATCCTCTTTATCATTCTGAAAAAAAGGTCTGGAAAGGGCAGGAGCAAAGCCTTCTCCACATGCAGTGCCCATCTGCTCTCTGTTTCCTTGTTCTATGGCACTCTCTTCTTCATGTATGTGCGTCCTGGGTCTGGCCCCTCTGAAGATCACAACAAAATATACTCTTTATTTTATACAATAATAATTCCCTTACTAAATCCTTTTATTTACAGCCTGAGAAACAAAGAGGTTATAAGTGCTTTGAGAAGAATAATGAAGAAATGAATAGTTGGTAGACAATTTTTAAACTGTTTCTTTTTTACTGTCTTCTAAAGAGGCCCCAGTTTCTAAAGATTTGCCATGCTCTGCCATTTCATCACAGAACTAGAGGTCAGCATGGTCTGTGAACTTCCTCCTATTTTTTACTTGGATATGGGACAAGTGAAAGTTTGGTAACTTACCTATAACTAGCTCATTTAGAAACACTGCGCATCATCTTTATGCGGACACTAAGCTTTTCAAATTAGCCATTTTCCTGAGACTTAAAAAATTTCAGATAGTAATTGACAGCTTCCTAGAAATAGCTCTGAGACTGGCAGATAAGGTCAGGCACTTAGTTCCTTACCCCAGTTCACTGCTCTGGCCCTGCCAGTAATGAAATGTCACTGTTCTCTTCCATGCACAATAACTACAGTAGATGGATAAAAGTCTGCTTCTTGACAGAATATATTCCTGAGGAGAAATGCATTGTTTAGTGATAAAAGTTAGGAAAAAGTAAAAGGTTCTAAATATCTGGTGGATCTTAGGAAGAAAAATGGAAGCAGGCATGAATTAAAGAATGGAGAATCAAAATTAACCACAGCTCCTACTTGTAACTCTACATACTATTTTTATCAGGAATATTGCCTGTAGCATAATATAGCATGATATTCAATAACTTATAAGTTTAGGAATATTTGAGTGTAATAAAAAGCAATCTGAGAGATCGGCCTTGGTTGTATTACTATTCCTATAAGTTTTTAGTAGAAGCTAAGTAGGAGGAAGGCAAGGAACCTAAATTAAAGAAAAGAACCTGGTTTAGTATGTAAAGATATGGGTGAAAACTTGTGTCAGTGAATTCTGTACCACTAACGTACTTCACTTTAGGATGTGTTCATATACGTATTCAAGCATATACAGGGGGTCTTGGAATGGATTCCTCACAGGTGGGAGGGGTGGTGGAATATATATATATTCCAGTTTATTTCAGAAGTATTAAATAGACAGAAATAATTCAAATCCTCTGTTAGCAAAACAATGTTCCTTGGACAATCTGCTTTTTCTTAGCACATACATTTAGGAAAAATAGTTACACAAAATGAGAATGAAGTTTAAGCTGTTTAAGAATAAATATGCTTGTTTTTCTAGCATTTTAAAAACATTTTAGATCTCAACAGTTCCAATAAGTATACTAAAAATATTATCTAAAAATATAGGCACGTGGTAAATTTCTTTTATCATTTAAATTTATCATATAAATATTATTAGAAAAGTCAACTTGTTGTATAGTCTTGATTATTTCAAATTAGCCCCTAATAATAAACTTACTTTAAAAATATCCCACATGATTAAAAAACTTCAAAAGCTATCCGTTCTTGTAGGTGACTGTTAGCAATTTCAGTCTTTGAAACTCATTTTATAAACTAAATTGGTTTCTTAGCATTTTAAGTTCTTTCTGAATAAAATATTTTTTCTGTAATTTACTATTGGTATTTTTAAAGTAAATGTTAAATACTTTTCATTAATTACCTACAGGTAAACACATTTATCTCTTCATGTACATGGTACAGCATGTTTTATTTGAGGTATTTGCAAAAACAACTACAGTAGTCACCCCTCATCTGTGGGGAATCCAGCCCCAGATCCCCTGTGGATGCCTGAAGCTGCTATTAGTTTTGAACTGCTTCCTTTTTTTTTTTTTTTTTTACCACAACTTTAATGTCTTTGCAGTCTTAACTGAGTCCTTATCATACACTGTGGCTGTAACTTCTGCAGTTCGAGGTGCAACAGCAAAATCAACAAGAGTTCCTTTTTCTTTCTTTACACTTTCATGAATGTTCTTACCATAAATTTTAACAACCTCAGCATATGATTTTTTCCTATTAAATTGAGAACTTTCATATTTTCACTTAAAGGAAGCACTTTATGGCTTTTCGTTGTCAAATTGACAATGTCAATGTCACTATCTTGTGTTTGAGGGCCAACATTAAGTCAAATGAGGGTTACTTGAACATAAGCACTGTAACAGCCAATCTGATAATCCAGACAGCTATTAAGTGACTAGGGATGGAAAGTGTATACGTATACAGCATGTATGATAGTGTCTATGCTAGGCAAAGGAATGGTTCACATCCCAGAAGGATGGAGTAGGATGGTGTGAAATTTCATCATGCTACTTAGACTGTGTACACTTTAAAACTTCTGAATTGTTTATTTCTGCATCATTGTCTTTGGGTAATGGAAACTGTGGAAAGCAAAACTGTGATAAGGGGGAACTACCATATATGTTATGATATTCTTTAATATTTCACAATTGCACAAGTAATACATGGTTTTATCAGGACTGTTTTCAACAAAATCCACACATTACCTTGGAAATAAAGGTTAAGTTAAACTTCAGCATTTTCCTCCAGTTTGATGGTCCCCCGAGGGACTGACATTTATACAGCCTTGTCATGTCAACTCAAGAGACATATCTACTTGGGATAAATTAAATTCTAAGCAGGGTTGGTACGAATTGATTGCTGATCTGAAATGTTCCTAAATATATTGTATGTCAAGTATCTTGAAATTGTTTATTGTACAGTCTGTGTTTTGTAGAATGCAGATGCACTAAAAAGTGGATGTGAGGGTTTCCCTGGGTGGCTCAGTGGTAAATAATCCACTGGACTATGTAGGAGACATGGATTCGATTCCTGGTCCAGGAAGATCCCACATGCCAACTAAGCCCATGTGCCACTACTATTGAGCCTGTGCTCTAGAGCCAGGAACCACAAGTACTGAGCTAACGTGCCACGACTACTGAAGCTCAGGTGCCCTAGGGCCCCTGTTCTGCAACAAGAGAAGCCACCACAATAAGAAGCCTGTACACTGCAAAAGAGAGTAGCCTCCACTCTCTGCAACTAGGGAAAAGCCACACAGCAACAATTTGCATTCAGAGAATGACTTTGGAAGCTGTATTTGGGTATCTAAGACCTCTGTCATGTTGCTGTTATGTGTGCTGATACTTCACTTCTTTGGTATTTTTTGCTTAAATTTAGGTGAACTTGGGTAATCATTTGAGTAAATAAACAATGGGTAAGCCTATTTCATCTACATTTGAAATCTACAGTGGTCTTATTAAATGACCCTTGTGCAGAAGGATGGGTCAGGAGGGTCTTTTGAGGTTTTGGTGCTAAGGTAACTGAAAACTAATCTTTGGTTTGAGACAGTGGAAGCTTTTTGAGGCAAGTTATGGGAGACATGGGAGAAGGGCATGGCAACTCACTTCAGTATTCCTGCCGGGAGAATCCCATTGGACAGAGGAGCCTAGCGGGCTATAGTCCGTTGCTAGACTTGGACACAACTGAAGCAACTTAGTATGCATGTATACATGGGAGACACATCTTATCAATGGAATTTAGATGATATAGCTTCAAATTTCTGTGATTAAGCAGAATGTGTTAATAAAGGCAAAAAAGGAAAAATATTTAGAAATATAGCTTGTTTACTTTTTAAAAGCAATTGACAAAATGGAAAATATATCAGAACACAAAGAAGCAGACTGAATGAGGTACTTCCCTGGTGGTCCAGTGGCTAGGACTCTGAGCTCCCAACGCAGGGGGCCTAGGTTCAATCCCTGATTAGGTAACTAGATCCCACATGCCACAACTAAGGGTTCACATGATGCAACTGAAAGATCCTGCAGACTGCAATTAAGACCCAGCACAGTCAAATAAGTAACTAACTAAATATTAAAAAAGAAATAGACAGAGTGATGCGACAAACATGTAAAATAAAGTATGTAGAACAGAAGATGGGGATATCAGCAAGAGAAATGAATTAGTGAGGGTGCAACATAAAATTTGGTGGTGAACTATTATCAGCTGGGAGGTAGAAAACTGGTAGTTAGGGCAACTGTATTTGCCTTGCCAAAACAGTCTCAACACATTTGTTCTATTTACTTCTATTTGGGGTTTGTCAAGGGGTATTCCTTTGGAGTAACAAGGGATACTTCTTTTGTTAAGGAAAAAGAATAAAAAGATGGTTGAGATCTGCTTTCAAAGTTTCAACAGGAAAACCCAAACATGTGTGATTGGTCTAAGTTAAACGGCTTTGGGGTAGTGAACAGAGTTTTCTGGGATTACCAGAAATGGAAACATAATACATAGTGATATGAGTTAGAGACAAAGAGGGCAACATTAAAGGACTAAAAGATAATACTTTGAAGGTAATGTGATGTGGTGTTAGTAAGTTCAGTTCAGTTCAGTTCAGTTCAATTCAGTCATTCAGTCGTGTCTGACTCTGTGACCCCGTGAACCACAGCATGCCAGGCCTCCCTGTCCATCACTAACTCCCAGAGTCCACCCAAACTCATGTCCATTGAGTTGGTGATGCCATCCAATCATTTCATCCTCTGTCGTCCCCTTCTCTTCCTGCCCTCAATCTTTCCCAGCATCAGGGTCTTTTCAAATGAGTCAGCTATTTGCATCAGGTGGCCAAAGTATTGGAGTTTCAGCTTCAACATCAGTTAGTAAGTACTAATATTATATTATTTTACAAATTGGAATATAAGAAAGTAAGGACAGCCCATAGAAATGTCACCTCTATCTGAATGTTTTACTGGATTTGATATGTTGTAAGAATGGAGGGCTTTGCCATTGCTTGCTAGTATCTATCAGGTATTAGTCTAGTTAGCTTCCATTCATTTCTACTCTGACATACAGATGAGAAGATTTAGAATTGTGTGAACTGATTCTACTGATCACCTGCTCTGTGCTAGGTATGGTGAAAACAGTTTAAGAAATAGAGTGAATTAACGGTGGATGGTATACTAATATAGATTTGGCCAAGGAATTACATTTTTATTCTAATTTCAGAAGAAAGTTCAAACAATTTCATTTGATGAAGGCTCCAATACATGTTTGAATAGTTAATCACTCCTGTGTAGCCATACATATTCATTAAATTAAGAGATTTGATCCCTATAAAGAGGACACGGGCTTATTACTAATACACTGAAAATATTATGATACTTTATCTTTTAGAGAAGGAAGGCACCTAGAAATTAGGAACTGTGGTGACATATATGACTAATACAAAATGGCTAAATCATTCAGCTAAAATATAGTGCCTTTCCTGATACATAAAAGTTGGGAAAATAACTTGGACTGGACCTCAGCAGACACTCTACAAATAGTATGGAATGAATTGCTATCTTTTTACACTCTCTAGAGAAGAAGAGGGCTATTTTCACATTAATGAGTGTGTTTACTGCACTTGAGCATTTTATTAAACCTTATACTGTTACCCAAAAGAAATCTGAATTTTAATGGGGTTAAGAAAAATAACTCTAGAGACTTATAAACTGAACTCAGTCTCTTTGGAACTGTATCATTCTAAGTCACAAATGACTTCATATATGTCTGCTGTACAGTTGCAGAAAGAGTACAGTCTTTGGCAAACATTAACATTATCACACAATGGCATTCATTAGGATTTTAGGCTTGTAAATTACTTGGTGTGCAGCAAAGAAGAACCCTTTGGAAAGCCAAATGCAGCTCTGGTAGAAATAATTTCCTTCAGGGAAAAAGTAGATAATTTTAAACCTTGAGATAACCGGTGCATGTAAAGAATGCCAGAGAAATGTGCCAGAGAAATAGATAACACAGCAGAGGTCACTGACTAAATGAGAAGAGTATATACAGTAATATGCACTGGTGGCGTCTCTAGAGGAAGTATCTCCTATTTTTGTATTCATGACCAAGCTATAACTCTGTCGCTGAGAAAGAATATAGGACACCCCAAGGAGCTACCATCTCCTAGCTCCTAGTGAGATAGGAGAATAGCCTGAACCTTTTGATTCTTCCCTTGATAAAGCAAAGCAAACTATCTGATCCATTAATAGAAGGTCCAGAACTGAGACAGGATGCCTTTTGGAAATCTGTAGCCATTTACCTTGCAGATGAAGTCTTAACTGAAGGAGGCAAGAGTAAATATACACAATGTCAGGAAAGAGATAGTATACAGAATCCTCACCAGTCTTACTGGGTGGCTTGAAATGAGTTTTGACAGTAATAATTATGTGTTGTACTTTGGGCTTCATTTACCCTGTAGCTAAGGTCATAGAGCAATAAATCAATGGTCATATATCCCCTTGGACTCAAAACAGTCAATCTTAAGGGAAATCAACCCTGAATACTTGTTCTAAGGACTGATGCTGAAGCTGAAGCTCCAGTATTTTGGTTATCTGATGAGAATAGCTGACTCATTGGAAGAGTCCCTGATGCTGGGAAAGATTGAGGGCAGAAGGAAAAGAGGGCATCAGAGAAGGAGATGGCTGGATGGCATCATTGATGCAATGGAAATGAACCTGGGCAAACTTCAGGAGATGGTAAGGGACAGGGAGACCTAGTGTGCTGTAATCCATTGGGTTGCAAACAGCTGGACACAACCAGGTGACTGAACAACAGCGACAACAACATATATCAAAACTCTGATCACAAGCTGGAGCTAAACATGTGGACTTACATTACTTATCATCCAGAAAGCAGCAGTTTAATTAAGAACTGGAACAGACTATTTAAACACCTGATATTAAAAATAAACAGTAATAATGGTATAGAGGATTAGCTGGCTTGACTATATAAGTATTTCCATCTGAATAAGAAGTTTAGTAAAGTGGGGATACTTCTGCCACAATTTTCAGACACAGAGATGGTAGTGAGGGAGTAGAGATTTCTGTACTTAAAAAAAAAAAAGTAACTTAAAGCCTATCTTCTTTTTAATTGAGATATAACTCCATGGGATCGCAAAGAGTCAGACATGACTGAGCAACTAACACCACCATTACACCACCACCACCAACTTGCATATAGGTTTCCCTGGTGGCTAAACAGTAAAGAACCTGCCTGCAATGCAGGAGGTGCAGGAGATGTGGGCTTGATCCCTGAGTTGGGAAGATCCCCTGGAGGAGGGCATGGTAACCCACTTGAGTATTCTTGCCTGGAGAAACCCATGGCCAGAGGAGCCTGGTGGGCTAGAGTCCATAGTGTTGCAAAGAGTCAGACACACCTGAAGCAGCTTAGCACGCATGCACAGCTGACATATAGGGCTTCCCTGGTGGCTCAGATAGTTAAGAATCCATCTGCAATGCAGGAGACCCAGGTTCAATCCCTGGATTGGGTAGATCCCTGGATAAGGAAACATCTACCCATTCCAGTATTCCTACCTGGAGAACTCCATGGATATGGGTGCCTGGTGGGCTACAGTTCATGGGGTTGCAAAGAGTTGCACATGATTGAACATCTAATAGGCACACACAAACACTTCACTTCTGAGCCATAGTCAGCTCCAGGTCTTGTTTTTGCTGACAGTAAAGAGCTTCTCCATCTTCAGCTGCAAAGAATCTAATCAATGTGATTTCAGTATTGACCATCTGGTGTTGTCCATGTGTAGAATTGTGTCTTGGGTTGTTTGGAAAAGCGTGTTTACTATGACCAATGTGCTCTAATCACCCTGCTTCACTTTATACTCCAAGGCCAAACTTGCCTGTTACTCCAGGTGTTGCTTTACTTCTTACTTTTGCATTCCAATCCTCATGATGAAAAGCATATGTTTTTAAATTTTTGGAGGGTGTTATTTCTAGAAGTTCTTGTAGATCTTCATAGAACTGTTCAACTTCAGCTTCTTCAGCATTAGCAGTAGGGAATAGACGCGGATTACTGTGATGTTGAATGGTTTGCTGTGGAAACAACCTAGATCATTCTGTTACTTTTTAGATTGTACCCAAGTACTGCATTTCTGACTCCTTTATTGATTACAAGGGCTACTCCATTTCTTCGAGGGGATTCTTGCCCACAGTAGTAGATATAAGGTCATCTGAATTAAATTCATCCATTTCAGTTCACCTTAGTTCACTGATTCCTAAGATGTTGATGGTCACTCTTGCCATCTCCTGCTTGACCACACCTAATTTCCCTTGTTCATGGACCTAACATTCCAGGTTCCTATGCAATACTGTTCTTTATAGCATTGGATTTTATTTTCATCACCAGAGATACCCATAACTGAGTGTCATTTCCACTTTGGCCCAGCTGCTCCATTCTTTCTGGAGCTATTAGTATCTGCCCTCTGCTCTTCCCCAGTAGCATACTGGACACTTTCTGGCCTAGGGGCTCATCTTCCCTCATATCTTTTTGCCTTTTCATACTGTTCATGGGGTTCTCACACCAAGAATACTGGAGTGATTTGCCATTCTCTCTTCAGTGGGACACATTTTGTCAGAAATCTTCAGTACAATCCATCCGTCTCAGGTGGCCCTGCATGGCATGGCTCATAGCCTTGTTAAGTTAGCAAGCCCTTTTGTCACAACAGGGCTGTGATCCATGAAGGGATTATACATTTTTGCACAGCAAAGGAAACCATAAACAAAATGAAAAGACAACATATGGACTTGGAGAAAATTGCATATTATGCAACCAACAGGGGCTTAACTTTCAAAATATACAAACAGTTTATACAACTCAATGACAAAAAAATCAAATAACCCAATTGAAAAATGGAGACAAGATCTAAATAAACATTTCTCTAAAGAAGTGAAACAGATGGCCGATGAACACATGAAAAGATGCCCATTAAGCTAACTATTAGAGAAATGCAAATCAAAAATACAATGAGGTACTACCTCACACTAGTCAGAATGCACATCATCAAAAAGTCCACAAATAATGTTAGAGAGGGTATGGAGAAAAGGGAACCAAAAGGGAACCCTCTTGCATTGTTGGTAAGAATGTAAATTGGCACAGCAGCTGCTATAGAAAACAGTGTGGGGCTTCCTCAAAAAACTAAAACTAGAGTCAATTATCATATGAGTTAGCAATCCCTCTCCTTGGCATTGTCCAGACAAAACTATAATTCAAAAAGATACATGCACCCCTATGTTCATGTTGTTCAGTTGCTCAGTCATGTCCAACTCTTTTCAACCCCATGGACTCAGCATGCCAGGCTTCCCTTTCCTTCACCTATGTTCACAGCAGCACTATTTACAGTAGTCAAGATATGGAAACAACCTGAATGCCCATCAACAGATGAAAGGAAAAAAGATGTGGTATATGTACACAATGGGATATTCAGTTCAGTTCAGTTCATCATGATCTTTGTTTTCTGAATGTTGAGCTTTAAGCCAACTTTTTTACTCTCCACTTTAATGGGCTATTACTCAGCCATTAAAAAAGAATAAAATAGTGCCATTTGTAGCAACATGCATGGACTTAGAGATTATCATACTAAGCAAAGTAAACCAGAAAGAGAAGACAAATAGTAGAAGATATACCTTATATGTGGAATCTAAAATGTAATACAAGTGAACATATCTGTGAAATAGATTAACAGACATAGAGAACAGACTTGTGATTGCCAAGGGGGAGGGGGTTGGTGGTGGGAAGGATTGGGAGTTTGGAATTAGCATATGCAAACTTGTATGTATAAGATGGATAAACAACAAAGTCCTATTATATAGCACAGAGAATTACAGTCAATATCCTGTGATAAACCATAATGGAAAAGAACATGAAAAATGTGTATGTGTATGTGTATGTGTAAATCAACTATACTTCAATAAAATAAAATGGTTATAAAATAGATAACCAACAAAGATTTACTGTATAATAGTGCTAAGTCACTTTAATCGTTTCTGACTCTTTGTGACCCCATGGACTATAGCCTGCCAAGCTCATCTGTCTGTGGGATCCTCCAGGCAGATATCAGAGTGGGTTTCCATTTCCTCCTCCAGCAGATCTTCTTGACCCAGGAATTGAACCCACATCTCTTATGTGTTTTTCTTGGGAATGGCCTTGGTTCCTGTCTCCTGTACAATGTCACGAGCCTCCATCCATGGTTCATCAAGCACTCTGTCTATCAGATCTAGTCCTTTAAGTCTATTTCTCACTTCCACTGGATAGTCATAAGGGATTTGATTTAAGTCATACCTGAATGGTCTAGTGGTTTTCCCCACTTTCCTCAATTTCAGTTTGAATTTGGCAACAAGGAGTTCATGATCTGAGCCACAGTCAGCTTCTGGTCTTGTTTTTGCTGACTGTATAGAGCTTCTCCATCTTTAGCTGCAAAGAATATAATCAGTCTGATTTCAATGTCGACCATCTGGTGATGTCCATGTGTAGAGTCTTCTCTTATGTTGTTGGAAGAGGGTGTTTGCTATGACCAGTGCATTCTCTTAGCAGAATTCTATTAGCCTTTTCCTTGCTTCATTCTGTACTCCAAGGCCAAATATGCCTGTTATTCCAGGTGTTTCTTGACTTCTTACTTTTGCATTCTAGTCCCCTATAATAAAAAAAAACATCTTTTGGGGGTGTTAGTTTTAAAAGATCTTGTAGGTCTTCATAGAACCATTCAACTTCAGCTTTTTCAGCATTACTGGTCAGAGCATAGACTTGGATTACTGTAATATTGAATGGTTTGTCATGTGAATGAACAGAGATCATTCTGTCATTTTTGAGATTGCATCCAATTACTGCATTTTGGACTCTTTTGTTGACTATGATGGCTACTCCATTTCTTCGGAGGGATTCCTGCCCACAATAGTAGATATGATGGTCATCTGAGTTAAATTCACCCATTCCAGTCGATCTTAGTTCCCTGATTCCTAGAATGTCAATGTTCACTTTTGCCATCTCCTGTTTGACCACTTTCAATTTGCCTTTATTCATGGACCTAACATTCCAGGTTCCTGTGCAATATTGCTCTTTACAGCATTGAACCTTGCTTCTATCACCTGTCCCATCCACAGTGGGGTGATGTTTTTGCTTTGGCTCCATCCCTTCATTTTTTCTGGAGTTATTTCTCCACTGATCTCCAGTAGCATATTGGGCACCTACCAACCTGGGGAGTTCATTTTTCATTGTTCTATCATTTTGCCTTTTCATATTGTTCATGGGGTTCTCAAAGCCAGAACACTGAAGTGATTTGCCATTCCTTTCTCCAGTGGACCACATTCTGTCAGACCTCTCCACCATGACCCATCTGTTTTGGGTGGCCCCACACGATATGGTTTAGTTTCATTGAGTGCCTGGTGAACTATGGACAGAGGTTCATGACACTGTACTGGAGAAAGGAATCAGGACCATCCCCAGGATAAAGAAATGCAAAAAAAAAGCAAAATGGCTGTCTGAGGAGGCTTACAAATAGCTGTGAAAAGAAGAGAAGTGAAAATCAAAGGAGAAAAGGAAAGATATACCCATTTGAGTGCAGAGTTCAAAGAAGAGCAAAAAGAGATAAGAAAGCCTTTCTCAGCAATCAATAGAAATAAATAGAGGAAAACAATAGAATGGGAAAGACTAGATATCTCTTCAAGAAAGTTAGAGATACCAAGGGAATACTTCATGCGAACATAGGCTCAATAAAGGACAGAAATGGTATGGGCCTAACAGAAGAAGAAGATATTAAGAAGAGGTGGCAAGAACACACAGAAGAACTATACAAAAAAGATCTTCATGACCCAGATAATCACGATGGTGTGATCACTCGCACTCATCTAGAGCCAGACATCCTGGAATGTGAAGTCAAGTGGGTCTTAGGAAGCATCACTTCGAACAAAGGTAGTGGAGGTAATGGAATTCTAGTTGAGCTATTTCAAATCCTGAAAGATGATGCTGTGAAAGTGCTACACTCAATATGCCAGCAAATTTGGAAAACTCAGCAGTGGCCACAGGACTGGAAAAGGTCAGTGTTCATTCGAATCTCAAAGAAAGGCAATGCCAAGGAATGCTCAAACTACCATACAGTTGCACTCATCTCACACACTAGTAAAGGAATGCTCAAAATTCTCCAAGCCAGGTTTCAGCAATATGTGAACCGTGAACTTCCTGATGTTCAACTGGTTTTAGGAAAGGCAGAGGAACCAGAAATCAAGTTGCCAATATCCGGTGGATCATGGAATAAGCACGAGAATTCCAGAAAAACATCTATTTCTGCTTTATTGACTATGTTAAAGCCTTTGACTGTGTGGATCACAATAAACTGTGGAAAATTCTTCAAGAGATGGGAATACCAGACCACCTGATCTGCCTCTTGAGAAACCTGTATGCAAGTCAGGAAGCAACAGTTAGAAGTGGACATGGAACAGACTGATTCCAAATAGGAAAAGGAGTACTTCAAGGCTGTATATTGTCACCCTGCTTATTTAACTTATATGCAGAGTACATCATGAGAAATGCTGGGCTGGAAGAAGCACAAGCTGGAATCAAGATTGCCAGGAGAAGTATCAATAACCTCAGATATGCAGAGGACACCAACTTTATGGCAGAAAGTGAAGAAGAACTAAAGAGTCTCTTGATGAGAGTGAAAGAGGAAAGTGAAAAAGTTGGCTTAAGGCTCAACATTCAAAAAACTAAGATCATAGCATCTGGTCCCATCATTTCATGGAAAATAGATGTGGAAACAGTGGAAACAATGACTGACTTTATTTTTCTGAGCTCCAAAATTACTGGGGATGGTGATTGTAGCCATGAAATTACAAGACGGTTACTCCTTGGAAGGAAAGTTATGACCAATCTAGACAGCATATTCAAAAGCAGAGACATTACTTTTCCAACAAAGGTCCATCTCATCAAAGCTACTATTTTTCCAGTAGTAATGTATGGATGTGAGAGTTGGATTATAAAGAAAACGGAGTGTTGAAGAATTGATGCTTTTGAACTGTGGTGTCAGAGAAGACTCTTGAGAGTCCTTTGGACTGCAAGGAGATCCAACCAGCCCATCCTCAAGAATATCAGCCCTGGGTGTTCATTGGAACGACTGATGTTGAAGCTAAACTCCAGTACTTTGGCCATCTGATGTGACGAGCTGACTCATTGGAAAAGATCCTGATGCTGGGAAAGATTGAAAGCATGAGAAGAAGGGGACAATAGAAGATGAGATAGTCGAATGGCATCACCAACACAATGGACTTGGGTTTGGGTGGACCCCAGGTGTTGGTGATGGACAAGGAGGCCTGGTGTGCTGCGGTTCATGTAGTCACAAAGAGTCGGACACAACTGAGCCACTGAACTGAACTGAACTCTTATGTCTGCTGCACTGGCAGGTGGGTTCTTTAACACTAGCACCATGCAGGAAGCCTTTACTGTATAACACTGTTGTTGTTTTTGTTCAGTTGCCCAGTTGTTTCCCACTGTTTGTGACCCCATGGACTGCAGCATACCAGGACTCCCTGTCCTTTATCATCTCCCAGATTTTGCCCAGGTTCATGTTCATTGTATGGGTGATGCTGTCCAGCCATCTCATCCTCTGATGCCCTCTTCTCCTTCTTCCCTCAATATTTCCCAGCATCAGGGACTTTTCCAATGAGTCATCTGTGTACATCAGATGACCAAAATACTGGAACTTCAGCCTCAGCATTAGTCCTTCCAGTGAATATTCAGAGTTGATCTCCTAAGATTGACTGGTTTGATCTTGCTACCTAAGGGACTTTCAGGAATCTTCTACAGCACTCAGTTTGAAGGCATCAGTTCTTTGGCATTCTGACTTCTCTATGGTCTAGCTCTCACAACTGTATGTGACCACTGGGAAAATCACAGCCTTGACCGTACGGACCTTTGTTGGTAGAGTAATGTCTCTGTTTTTCAACACATTGTCTAGGTTTGTCGTCGCTTTCCTGCCAAGAAACAGTTGTCTTATTTCATGGCTATAGTCACAGCCTGCTGTGATTTTGGAGCCTAATAAGAGGAAATCTGTCACTACTTCCACTTTTCCCCTTCTATTTGTCATACATAATGGGGTTGGATGCCATGATCTTAGTTTTTTTTTTTAATAATCTTAAGCTGGCCTTTTCACTCTCCTTCACCCTCATCAAGAGGCTCTTTAGTTCCAGGGAACTATATTCAATATTTTGTAATAAAGTATAAAGGACAAATATCACTGATTCCATGGATGCGAATTTGAGCAAACTCTGGGAGATGATGGAGGACAAAGGAGTCTGGTATGCTACAGTCCACTGGGTTGAAGAGCTGGACAGAACTTAGTGACTGAACAACAACACAATGGAAAAGAATAATTAAAAAAAAAGACTATTGCACTGAGTCAGTTTGCTATACACATGAAACTAACACAATATTGTAAATCTACTATGTGGGTGTTCAGTCACTCAGCTGCTTCTGACTGTTTGTGGCCCCATGGGTTGTAGCCGACCAGGTTCCTCTTTCCATGCCATTTTCCAGAAAAGAGTACTGGAACAGGTTGCCACTTCCTCTTCCAGAGGATCTTCCTGACCCAGGGATTGAACTCGCATCTCCTGAATTGCAGGTAGATTCTTTACCACTGACCCATCAGGGAAGCCCCAAATATTAATAGTTAAATCTCTTTATAAGAATATTTTGTCTTCTTTGATTCTTTCCTGAGTTTGGTCAACTCTTATACTCTTAGTCCATATCTGTTCTTTTTGTCTTAGACTTTAAAAATTTATAAATATAAGTGCTTGTTTAAAAATTTGAGTTGGTGTCCTATGATACTATGTTACAATGATATCCTGTTCTCTGAATTTTTTTAGGGGGAAATGTAGTAGTGCATTAGTTTTCATTTTGTTTTATTCTTATAATAGCTTACTATGGATATTTGCAATTGCTTTCTGGTCATTTGAAATTTAAAATTTTCCAAGACCATCAATTACAATTATAGAAAGACAAGTAGGAGGAGTATGAATAGTATATATATATATATATA
>SJYC01034523.1:0-13631 GCA_006408675.1 Madoqua kirkii
AAAAAAAAAAAAAAAAAAAAAAAAAAAAAAAACCTGTGGAAAATTCTGAAAGAGATGGGAATACCAGGCTACCTGACTGCCTCCTCAGAAATCTGTATGTAGGTCAAGAAGCGACAGTTAGAACTGGACATGGAACAAAAGTCTGGTTGCATATCGTGGAAAGAGTACATCAAGGCTGTATATCATCACCATGCTTATTTAACTTATCAGCTAATGGCATGTGAAATGTTTGCCTGGATGAAGCACAAGCTGGAATCAAGATTATCAAGAGAATATGCAGATGACACCACTCTTATGGCAGAAAGTGAAGAACTGTATAAAGAGAATCTTGGTGAAAGTGAAAGAAGATAGTGAAAAATTTGGCTTAAAACTCAACGTTCAGAACACTAAGGTCATGGCATCCACTCCAATTTCTTCATGAAAAATAGATTAG
The DNA here is from genome assembly GCA_006408675.1 of Madoqua kirkii. Taxonomy (NCBI): domain Eukaryota; kingdom Metazoa; phylum Chordata; class Mammalia; order Artiodactyla; family Bovidae; genus Madoqua; species Madoqua kirkii. The sequence goes on from SJYC01034523.1 coordinate 434, forward strand.
GAAACAATGGATATAGTCTTGTTTTTGAGAGGGGGAGCAAATCACTGCAAATGATGACTGCAGTCATTAAATTAAAAGACACTTGCTCCTTGGAAGAAAAATTATGACCTACCTAGACAGCATATTAAAGAGTAGAGACATTACTTTGCCACCAAATGACTGACTTGTCAAAGCAATGCTTTTTTCAGTATGTGTGGATGTGATAGTTGGGGTATAAAGAAAGCTGAGTGCCTAAGAATTGATGCTTTTGAACTGGGTGTTAGAGAAAACTCTAGAGGACTGCAAGGATATCAAACCAGTCAATCCTAAGAAAATCAGTGCTGAATATATATTAAAAAGACTGAAGCTGAAGCTGGAGATCCAATACTTTGGCCACCTGATGAAAACTCACTCCTTGGAAAAGACCCTGATGTTGGGAAAGATTGAAGGCATGAAGAGAAGGGGACTACAGAAGATGAAATGGCTGGAGGGCATCACCGACTCGATGCACATGAGTTTTAGCAAGCTCCACGAGTTGGTGATGGACAGAGACAGGGAAGCCTGCTGTGCTGTTTTACTGTGAAGTGTGATGTTAGTTATACAGTTTATTACCATCATCAGGTTGAGAAGTTTTCTATTTCTAGTTTGCTAACAGTTTTTATACAGAATGCACTCAACTGATCAGTTTTATCCAGCTCCTTGTGACCCCATGGAGTGTAAGCCCAACAGGTTCTTCTGGCCTTGGGTATTCTCCAGGCAAGAATACTGGAATTGGTTGCCATGCCTTCTTCCAGGGGATCTTCCTAACCTGGGAATAGATATTAGAATTTATCAAATTATTTTTCAGTATTTATCGAGGTGACCCTACTGTGTTTTATTTTTAGTTCTTTAATAATTTGAATTACAAGGATTGATTTTCAAATGTTTAACCAATGCTGCCTTCTTAGGGGACAAAATTTAATAGATTACGCTGTGTCATCTTTGTATGTATTGGTGTAGTCTGTGCTTAATTCTAAACACTTTCTATTGCTACCTCCTCAAGTGCATAATTTTCTCCTGCTGCCGTGTCTAATCTGTCATTTATTCTATCCACTGTATTTGCCATTTGACACTATAATTTTCATATCTGTAAGATGAAATTGGGTCTTTTTTATTATTTCCATGACTCTACTTAATTTTACAACATGAGAAACATAGTTATTCCAACTATTTTAATGTCTCTGCCTGCAAATTCTAAACTCTATGCCACTTCCAGGTCAGTTTGATTTCTCAAGGGAATTTTAATATGATTTTTTCTTACCTTAGTGAGATTAAACATTTTTAATTGGTTAGAGTCTAGTACTATATCTTTCTTCTCAAATGGCTCTCATGTCTTTTAAACATCTCTTAATAAAATGAATGGCCAGTGCTACATCTTTCTTAGAAAGTGTTGGCTCAGGTTTTTTCACTTATTATTATTATTTTAAGGTTCTTTGCTCTAAAATTTTAAGAGTCATCTTTTTGGTTTGTTTATGGTATGCTTTCTTCTACCTCTTAAAATTTTGAGCAGTGTGATGCATCCAGAGTGCATAAGCAACCAGTGGACATCAGAAAATGAAAACTTCACAGGAAACACAGGAAGTCCAACTAAGACAAAAAACTGTATACCCAGGCACTGAGATGAAGCACACAACTCATTCCCCTTTCCTCCAGTGCCAGCCATGCTAATGAGAGACCTTGGGAACTGGATGGGCAGGACATGATTGCTCAGTGTTTCCTCCAGGAAGCGGGAAGTTTGTGGTAGTTTTTCATGGAAATGAATTCCAACAAGGTCTCCACTGTGAAGTAAGCTCCAGTGGAGATGTCAGCAGGCAAACAAGATGAGAAAAGAGATTTGTGAGGATACATGTTGAGAAGACGTTTGAACACAAGGCTCACACACCATTGAGCAAGCACCACCCCTTCCTGGGAATACTAATCAGTCACAGGTGGACATTTCCTTCTTGGGATCACCCAGCACAACCTGAAGCATGCATTTCTCTGCCTCATCCCCATCACCCTCTTAAAATCTAAACCTGGGTAGTACACCTAGTGAGGTGACCATGAGTCCTAGACTTGAAACAAGACAGCTCCAAGTGGACCAAGAGCAAGTGTATTCAGTGCAGTCTCACAGCCTGAAAACAGTGGATTCAGACTGGAAACTAGAAAACTGAGGAGAGCTATGTGAACACTGAGAGAGGAGGAGGGATGAAAGAGATTTCTGGTAGGTGCCCCAGAATTAAATGGTCTTCAAGGTGCTTTAAGACAACCATGTAGAAGGAAAGTGGAATGATTCTCATTTCCACAAACACTTCAATACAATCTAATTATCATGGAGAATTTTTAGGCAAGATATTAAAAACTAGATAACAGTGAAATGTGGGAGAGAACAGAATGAAAGCCTGACTACTGTGGCAGTGAGACAATGTTTAGAGTGGACACATTCTCCTTGCCATGTGACCCTTCAATGTAGACTTAGAGAGCTGAAGATGGCAAGTGAATTTGGAAGTTTCTTAAGGGCCATTAAAATTTCCTCATTTTCCTCACCAAATCTTCTGAGGTACCCTCCATCCTGTGCTAGAGGTGATAGAATGGAGCTTTGTGATGTCAAGGCCCACCTAGGCCACCATTGGCTGAGGAAGTGACTTGCTGACCTCATAAAGCATAAGTGTGTGGCTTCTTCTGAATGGGTATACATAGTGGTGCCCAGGGTCTCTGGAGCAGACCACTGCACATCTTGTAAATAACTAGTGTGACTGGAAAGCCTAAAGGCACTAGAGCAGTTATGGAAAAGCTGACTCTAGATACTTAGGAGGAGAAGATGAAGACCTCCTGTCAACTGAGGGCCAAAAGAAGTGTCAGGGTGAGATGAACCCACACAACCTCTTCTTGCCCATTGACAACACCCCATAAGACACCATCCCTTGTCCTTGCCTGGGAAATATCCCTTCTCTGCCCACAACCCTTTTCCTGAAGCCATTGTTGCCATCCACCTTCACCCTCTTCCCCAAACCAATGCCGTTTTGTGTTCCCTCTCCCCCCTCCCCCCACAGGCGGTCAGGTTAGCCATGAGAGTGAATAAGCCATGTGGTCATGAGGATATTTTTTATCTGTTGGAAGGGTTTTGATTACAGTTTTGATTTCCATGCTAATGATGGGTCCATTAAGACTATCTACTTCCTCATGTTTCAGTTTCAGAAGGCTATATTTTCTAAGTATTTGTCCATTCCTTCCAAGTTGTGTATTTAATTTTCACATAGTTGTTGACAATAATCTTTTACAATCCTTTGTATTTCTGTGTTGTCTGTTGTGATTTCTCCACTTTCTAATTTTGTTGATTTGATTCTTCTGTTTCTTGATGAGTCTGACTAATGGTTTGTCTATTTTTTTAAAATCTTCTCAAAGTATCAGCTTTTACTTTTGCTGATTTTTGCTGTGGTCTCTTTTTCTTTTTTCATTTATTTCTGCACCAATTTTTATGATTTCTTTCCTTTTACTAACCCCAAGGTTCTTCATTTCTTCTTTTTCTCGTTTCATTCAGTGCAGTTAGGTAATTACTTGATGTTTCTATCTCTTTTTTTCTTTTTCTTTCTTTCTTTTTTTTTTTGAGGTAAGCTTGTATTTATGAAACTTGCTCTACACAAGGACTTCACTAGATGGTTAACACTGAAATCAGATTGATTATATTCTATGCAGCATAAGGTAGAGAAGCTTTATACAGTCAAGAAAAATAAGATGAGGAGCTGACTGTGGCTCAGATCATGAACTCCTTATTGCCAAATTCAGACATAAACTGGAAAAAAAGTAGGGAAAACTGCTAGACCATTGAGGTATGACCTAAATCAAATCCCTCATGATTATACAGTGGAGGGCCTTGATCTGATAGAGTGCCCAATGAACTGTGGACAGAAGTTTGTGACATTGTACAGGAGACAGGGATCAAGACTATCCCCATGGAAAAGAAATGCAAAAAAGCAAAATGGCTGTCTGGGGAGGCCTTACAAATAGCTGTAAAAAGAAGAGAGGCAAAAGCAAAGGAGAAAAGGAAAGATATAAGCATCTAAATGCAGAGTTCCAAAGAATAGCAAGAGGAGATAAGAAAGGATTCTTCAGCAATCAATGCAAAAAAATAGACGAAAATAACAGAATGGGAAAGACTAGAGATCTTTTCAAGAAAATTAGGGATACCAAGGGAATATTTCATGTAAAGACTGGCTCGATAAAAGACAGAAATGGTATGGACCTGATGGAAACAGAAGATATTAAGAAGAGGTAGCAAGAATACATGGAAGAACTGTATAAAAAAGATTTTCACAATCCAGATAATCAAGATGATGTGATCAGTTATCTACAGCCAGACATCTAGGAGTGTGAAGTCAAATCGGCCTTAGAAAGCATCACTACAAACAAAGCTAGTGGAGGTGATGAAATTCCAGTTGAGCTTTTTCAAATCCTGAAAGATAAAGCTGTGAAAGTGCTGTACTCGATATGTCAGCAAATTTGGAAAACTTAGCAGTAGCAACAGGACTAGAAAAGGTCAGTTTTCATTTCAATCCCAAAGAAAGGCAATGCCAAGGAATGTTGAAGCTACAGCATAATTGCACTCATCTCACATGCTAGTAAAATAATGTTCAAAATTATCCAAACCAGGCTTCACCAATATATGAACTGTGAACTCCCTGATGTTCACGCTGGTTTTAGAAAAGGCAAAGGAACCAGATATCAAATTGTCAAAGAGCTATTTCAAATCCTGAAAGATGATGCTGTGAAAGTGCTACACTCAATATGCCAGCAAATTTGGAAAACTCAGCAGTGGCCACAGGACTGGAAAAGGTCAGTGTTCATTCGAATCTCAAAGAAAGGCAATGCCAAGGAATGCTCAAACTACCATACAGTTGCACTCATCTCACACACTAGTAAAGGAATGCTCAAAATTCTCCAAGCCAGGTTTCAGCAATATGTGAACCGTGAACTTCCTGATGTTCAACTGGTTTTAGGAAAGGCAGAGGAACCAGAAATCAAGTTGCCAATATCCGGTGGATCATGGAATAAGCACGAGAATTCCAGAAAAACATCTATTTCTGCTTTATTGACTATGTTAAAGCCTTTGACTGTGTGGATCACAATAAACTGTGGAAAATTCTTCAAGAGATGGGAATACCAGACCACCTGATCTGCCTCTTGAGAAACCTGTATGCAAGTCAGGAAGCAACAGTTAGAAGTGGACATGGAACAGACTGATTCCAAATAGGAAAAGGAGTACTTCAAGGCTGTATATTGTCACCCTGCTTATTTAACTTATATGCAGAGTACATCATGAGAAATGCTGGGCTGGAAGAAGCACAAGCTGGAATCAAGATTGCCAGGAGAAGTATCAATAACCTCAGATATGCAGAGGACACCAACTTTATGGCAGAAAGTGAAGAAGAACTAAAGAGTCTCTTGATGAGAGTGAAAGAGGAAAGTGAAAAAGTTGGCTTAAGGCTCAACATTCAAAAAACTAAGATCATAGCATCTGGTCCCATCATTTCATGGAAAATAGATGTGGAAACAGTGGAAACAATGACTGACTTTATTTTTCTGAGCTCCAAAATTACTGGGGATGGTGATTGTAGCCATGAAATTACAAGACGGTTACTCCTTGGAAGGAAAGTTATGACCAATCTAGACAGCATATTCAAAAGCAGAGACATTACTTTTCCAACAAAGGTCCATCTCATCAAAGCTACTATTTTTCCAGTAGTAATGTATGGATGTGAGAGTTGGATTATAAAGAAAACGGAGTGTTGAAGAATTGATGCTTTTGAACTGTGGTGTCAGAGAAGACTCTTGAGAGTCCTTTGGACTGCAAGGAGATCCAACCAGCCCATCCTCAAGAATATCAGCCCTGGGTGTTCATTGGAACGACTGATGTTGAAGCTAAACTCCAGTACTTTGGCCATCTGATGTGACGAGCTGACTCATTGGAAAAGATCCTGATGCTGGGAAAGATTGAAAGCATGAGAAGAAGGGGACAATAGAAGATGAGATAGTCGAATGGCATCACCAACACAATGGACTTGGGTTTGGGTGGACCCCAGGTGTTGGTGATGGACAAGGAGGCCTGGTGTGCTGCGGTTCATGTAGTCACAAAGAGTCGGACACAACTGAGCCACTGAACTGAACTGAACTCTTATGTCTGCTGCACTGGCAGGTGGGTTCTTTAACACTAGCACCATGCAGGAAGCCTTTACTGTATAACACTGTTGTTGTTTTTGTTCAGTTGCCCAGTTGTTTCCCACTGTTTGTGACCCCATGGACTGCAGCATACCAGGACTCCCTGTCCTTTATCATCTCCCAGATTTTGCCCAGGTTCATGTTCATTGTATGGGTGATGCTGTCCAGCCATCTCATCCTCTGATGCCCTCTTCTCCTTCTTCCCTCAATATTTCCCAGCATCAGGGACTTTTCCAATGAGTCATCTGTGTACATCAGATGACCAAAATACTGGAACTTCAGCCTCAGCATTAGTCCTTCCAGTGAATATTCAGAGTTGATCTCCTAAGATTGACTGGTTTGATCTTGCTACCTAAGGGACTTTCAGGAATCTTCTACAGCACTCAGTTTGAAGGCATCAGTTCTTTGGCATTCTGACTTCTCTATGGTCTAGCTCTCACAACTGTATGTGACCACTGGGAAAATCACAGCCTTGACCGTACGGACCTTTGTTGGTAGAGTAATGTCTCTGTTTTTCAACACATTGTCTAGGTTTGTCGTCGCTTTCCTGCCAAGAAACAGTTGTCTTATTTCATGGCTATAGTCACAGCCTGCTGTGATTTTGGAGCCTAAAAGAGGAAATCTGTCACTACTTCCACTTTTCCCCTTCTATTTGTCATACATAATGGGGTTGGATGCCATGATCTTAGTTTTTTTTTTTAATAATCTTAAGCTGGCCTTTTCACTCTCCTTCACCCTCATCAAGAGGCTCTTTAGTTCCAGGGAACTATATTCAATATTTTGTAATAAAGTATAAAGGACAAATATCACTGATTCCATGGATGCGAATTTGAGCAAACTCTGGGAGATGATGGAGGACAAAGGAGTCTGGTATGCTACAGTCCACTGGGTTGAAGAGCTGGACAGAACTTAGTGACTGAACAACAACACAATGGAAAAGAATAATTAAAAAAAAAGACTATTGCACTGAGTCAGTTTGCTATACACATGAAACTAACACAATATTGTAAATCTACTATGTGGGTGTTCAGTCACTCAGCTGCTTCTGACTGTTTGTGGCCCCATGGGTTGTAGCCGACCAGGTTCCTCTTTCCATGCCATTTTCCAGAAAAGAGTACTGGAACAGGTTGCCACTTCCTCTTCCAGAGGATCTTCCTGACCCAGGGATTGAACTCGCATCTCCTGAATTGCAGGTAGATTCTTTACCACTGACCCATCAGGGAAGCCCCAAATATTAATAGTTAAATCTCTTTATAAGAATATTTTGTCTTCTTTGATTCTTTCCTGAGTTTGGTCAACTCTTATACTCTTAGTCCATATCTGTTCTTTTTGTCTTAGACTTTAAAAATTTATAAATATAAGTGCTTGTTTAAAAATTTGAGTTGGTGTCCTATGATACTATGTTACAATGATATCCTGTTCTCTGAATTTTTTTAGGGGGAAATGTAGTAGTGCATTAGTTTTCATTTTGTTTTATTCTTATAATAGCTTACTATGGATATTTGCAATTGCTTTCTGGTCATTTGAAATTTAAAATTTTCCAAGACCATCAATTACAATTATAGAAAGACAAGTAGGAGGAGTATGAATAGTATATATATATATATATATTCACTATGTCCTTCTTCTGTTAGCTACAGTGCAATGAAAGTTTCAAATTTCTAGGACCTTCCTTGGAGGAGTATTTGAAGTGTCTTCTGATTTTGTGATTCTCTTTTGTTTGTTTCTTTCTTTTCTCTTTTTTTTTTTTACTATTGAACTATGGTATTGGAGAAGACCTGTGCCAGGTCTTAGCAGGTGGGATCTTTAGTTGCAGCAAGTGATATCTCTTAACAGCTCCATGAACAGGATTCAAACCTGGGCCCCCTGCACTGGGAACACAGAGTCTTAACCACTGGTCCACTGGGGAAGTCCCTCTTTTATTTCTATAAGACCCTAATTTCCTTCTCTTTAATACCTTTCCTTTCTTTTTACAACCAAGCTTGCTAGGAGTTCCTTTTTCTTCCATGTCCCCCCTTTTACAGAGGTGATGCTTTCACTGAGACTGCTTATTTTACTCTGCATACTTCCAGGTCCCTTTCTCTCAATACTTCATAGCCTCTGCTATGTTTCAAGATTCTCTAGATAAGTAGGATAGTATGGAAGTGAGTCAGATCCACTTTAAGATATCAGGATAGAAACCACTATATTCTTCTGAAAGATAAAGATGGTTAGGACATTTTGAGCTTTGCAGATCTCCATAGTTTAATATATATTCTTCACAGCAATTTAAGGACTTCTTTGCATGCATGATTATCTGAACAGAAATTATGTTAAGCCCTGCGTTTATTATTTCTCACGTCTGTGTCAACTATGATATTCCATTCACAAAGGCCATGGCCAGGATTTTCTTTACCCTTTATAGAATGTTTCTCTTATCAATTGAAGCTCAATTAAGGAGATGTTGAAATTATGTTGCTATGTGAGAAAATTTTAACACTTGTCAACTGTTTCTGAATCTAGCTTAAAAGTCCACAGTAATAATGTTTATGCAATATCATGTTAAATATCTCAGACACTGTTAAACAAGAATCATAGAACTAAATCAATATGGTGATTATCCTCTTATTAAAGTGGATAATAGTAGATAGAACTTGGTGTCAGTATGACATTAAAGCCAAGCTAAGGCCAAAGAAGTCAAGCGTGCTAATCTCTATAACCATAAATGCTAAAATCTCAAACAGTATAATACTTGGATTCTACAGCAAGGTTGATCCATGTCATCTATAAATTTTATAAATATTTATTCACACTAAACAGCACATAGGGATATCACTTGCTTGCCAGCATTTTTGTGCTGGTTACTGCTTGGCCAATCACAGAGGGCTTGTCACCATGAAAGAATAAAAAGCCACCACATCTATTTAGGATAATCTGAAAAAGGTGTTAAACAAAGGCAAGAAGGACAGATGGAATACTGAAAATTTGCAACTATAAATACTTCTTTAGAACAAATTAACTACTACCAGATTTCAGTTCAATTCAGTTGCTCAGTGGTGTCCAACTTTTTGCGACCCCATGAATCACAGCATGCCAGGCCTCCCTGTCCATCATCAACTCCCGGAGTTCACTCAAACTCATGTCCATTGAGTCAGTGATGCCATCCAGCTATCTCATCCTCTGTCGTCCCTTTCTCCTCCTGCCCCCAATCCCTCCCAGCATCAGAGTCGTTTCCAAGGAGTCAACTCTTCACGTGAGTGGCCAAAGTATTGGAGTTTCAGCTTTAGCATCAGTCCTTCCAAAGACCACCTAGGACTGATCTCCTTTAGGATGGACTGGTTGCATCTCCTTGCAGTCCAAGAGACTCTCAAGAGTCTTTTCCAACACCATAGTTCAAAAACATCAATTCTTCAGTGCTCAGCTTTCTTCACAGTCCAACTCTCATATCCATACATGACCACCGGAAAAACCAGTCTTGACTAGATGGACCTTTGTTGGCAAACTAATGTCACTGCTTTTGAATATGCTATCTAGGTTGGTCATAACTTTCCTACCAAGGAGTAAGTGTCTTTTAATTTCATGGTTGTAATCATCTGCAGTGATCTTGGAACCCCCCAAAATAAAGTCTGACACTGTTTCCCCATCTATTTCCTATGAAGTGATGGGACCAGATGCCTTACAGTTACCTGTTTAGTTGTATGTGACCTTATTTTTGTTAATGAATTCTTGAAGTATTGAAGACTGCAAATTATCATGTTTCCAATAAGGGGAATTGAAATAAATTGGGGATAAAGAAGATAAAAACTTTCTGTCTCCTAGTTTAATGGGTTATACAGGTGGAGATTTAAACTTGTTTTTAAATGACTCAGAGAATTCTGGAGCAAGTCTTTGGGGATAGTTAGAAGGCCCCCTGGAGGGAGGGAATGGCAACCCACTCCAGTATTATTGCCTGGAGAATCTTCATGGACAGAGGAGCCTGGCAGGCTACAGTCCATGGGGTCACAAAGAGTGGGACATGGCTGAGCAACTAGGCACAACACAGCACAGCTCTCCTCTTAAGAGGCAGTTTTAGATCAATATCCAAGGTGGGTAATTAAGTGAGAAGAGACTGGTCCAGGGAAAATTCTCTTCACATTTAACAGGAGATGTGACACAAGGGAGCTTTCCTTTCAGTGTAAACTCATTTAGGGCTTTTAGAAAGCAAGGATCAAGCCAACTATGATGACTGAAATACACCCTGTATCAAGTCTTGTGCTACACTTGACTTGGGAGTGATCATCTTTGCTCTTATGTGGAAAAACAAAACAGAAACCTAACAAGGTGTCATGAGAATGGTAATTATTTGAGATAATGAGAAACTGCCCAAGGGAAATTAGCAAAAGTTTGGTTTGTTGACAGGAAATTACATGACAATTTTACTAAGTAACTTTTCAATTCTCATATGAAGAGGAATGGGCATTATGAGTAGATGTTTCTATCAGTGCCTAAAACATCTCCTCTAAAGGAGTGCTAGTTAATAATGAAAGACTTTAAGATTCAAATTATATAGGGTACTAATTAATTCATCCATTATTAAATCTGATTCAGATCATTGCCTTGTCAGCTAGGGATTCTCATTGCTTCTTCCTTTCCAAGCTCCATCAAAGCCAGGATCCCTGGCTCTTTAAACTTCACTGATAATATGAATTGGTAGCAATAGCTGACATTCCAAAAATACATTTGGAAACAAGCTGTTCTCAATTTTTAATATGCACATGCTGCTGCTGCTGCTGCTAAGTCGCTTCAGTTGTGTCCGACTCTGTGTGACCCCGTAGACGGCAGCCCACCAGGCTCCCCCTTCCCTGGGATTCTCCAGGCAAGAAGACTGGAGTGGGTTGCCATTTCCTTCTCCAATGCATGAAAGTGAAAAGTGAAATTGAAGTCACTCAGTTGTGTCCCACCCTCAACGACTCCATGGACTGCAGCCTTCCAGGCTCCTCAATCCATGGGATTTTGCAGGCGAGAGTACTGGAGTGGAGTGCCATTGCCTTCTCTGATGCACATGCTACTGAACTCTTATTATGGAATTCAGAAACTCTCTTGGTCCTTTGAAGCACCACTATTACTTCCTCTAAAATTTCAAAAATGAACCTTTTCATAGAGCCACAAGAGATTCCAAATAACCAAAGCAATCTTGAGAAAAAAGAACAAATGTAAGAGTAATTCTCCCCAACATTAGACTAAATTTCAAAGCCACAATAATCAGAACAACATGGTACTGGCACAAAAACAGAAACATAAATCAATGGAAAAGAATAGAGAGCCTATACATAAATCCATGCACTCATCATAAATTAATCTATGACAAAAATGGCAAAAGATACAATGGATGAAAGAAAGTCTCTTCAGTAAGAAGTGCTAGGAAAACTACATGTAAAAGAAAAGTTAGATCATTTTCTAATACCATATATAGAAATAAACTCAAAATTAATTCAAGGCCTAAATGTAAGACCATACACAGCAGAACACTCTTTGACATAAATTGTAGTAATATTTTTATCTGTCTCCTAATGCAAAGGAATGACTTTCCTGGTGGCTCAGATGGTAAAGTGCCTGCCTGCCTATAATGCAGTTTTGATCCCTGGGTTGGGAAGATCCCCTGGAGAAGGAAATTACAACCCACTCAGGTACTCTTGCATGAAAAATCCTGTGGATGGAGTAGCTTGGTAGACTATAGTCCATGGGGTTGCAAAGAGTCAGACACAACTCAGTGACTTCACTTTCTTTCAATGCAAAGGAAACAAAGCCAAAAATAAACAGATGAGGCCAAATTAAACTTAAAAGATTTGCACAACATATAAAACCATTGATAAAATGAAAAGAAACCCTTGGATAGGAGAAAATCTTTGCAATGATATAACTGATAATGAGTTAACACTCAAAATATATAAATAGTTCATACAACTCAATATAAAAACATAGGCAGAAGATGTGAATAAACAGTTTTTCAAAGAAGGTACACAGATGGCCAACAGGCACGTGCAAAAATGCTGAACATCACTAGTTATTAGAGAAATGCAACTCAAAAGCACAGTCACTTTGCATTTGTCATAATGGCTATCATCAAAAGTTTACAAATAACAAATGTTGGAGAGGATGTGGAGAAAGTGAACTCTGGTACACTATTGGTGGAAATGTAAACTAACACTGCCACTATGGAAAACAGTATGAAGAGTCCTCAAAAAAACTTAAAATACAACTATTATATGTCACAGCATTCCTGGGTATACAGCCAAAGAAACTAAAATGCTAACTCAAAAAGATACATTCACCCCAATGTTCCTAGCAGCACTGTTTATAATACTTGTAGATACAAAGCAAAAATTAGTGGTTACCAATCAGGAGAAAGAAGTGGGGAGGAGCAAGATTTGGGTGGAGGATAGTATAGATTGCTATATAGAACATAAATAATCTCCAAAGATATATAGTACAACATAGGACATATAGGCAATATTTTATAATAACTATTTTAAATTTAATTTTATATTAGAGTACAGTTGATTTATAATGTGTGTTAGTTTCAGGTGTACATCTTAGTGATGCAGTTATCATATGCATATATGAATTCTCTTTCAGATTCTCTTCCCATATGTGTCATTACAGAATATTGAGTAGAGTTCCCTGTGCTATACAGTAGGTATATTTTGTTACACTATGTGGCAACAAAATATAACCAGAAATGGTAACTAAGAAGGCGACTGTAACAGATTCTATAAATATGTATATATTTCTCCTTTTTTAAATCTTTAAGCTAACTTAAGGGCCATAAGATTATATTAAATAATCATTGTAACAGTGGTTCTATAAAACAGATAAAACAGTACAAGTCTTAGTATCTTACTAGTATTAAATTAGTATATGTCTGAAGTAGATTATGATAAGAGAAGATGCATGTCATAAGCCAGATGTGTATAAGAGACAGGGAAAAACCAGTCTTGACTAGATGGACCTTTGTTGGCAAACTAAT
>SJYC01034531.1:0-10916 GCA_006408675.1 Madoqua kirkii
TGTATAGGAATGCAAGGGATTTCTGAGTGTTGATTTTATATCCTGCAAACTTTACTATATTCATTGATTAGCTCTAGTAGTTTTCTGGTCGTCTTTAGGATTTTCTATGTAGAGGATCATGTCATCTGCAAACAGTGAGAGTTTTACTTCTTTTTCAATTTGGATACCTTTTGTTTCCATTTTTGCTCTGATTGCTGTGGCCCAAACTTCCAGAACTATATTGAATAGTAGTGGTGAAAGTGGGCACCCTTATCTTGTTCCTGACTTTAGTGGAAATGCTTTCAGTTTTTCACCATTGAAGATAATGTTTGCTGTGGGTTTGTCATATATAGCTTTTATTATGTTGAGGTATGTTCTTTTTGTTCTTGCTTTCTGGAGAGTTTTTTTTTTTATCATAAATGGATGTTGAATTCTGTCATAGGCTTTCTCTGCATCTATTGAGATAATCATATGGCTTTTATTTTTCAATTTGTTAATGTGGTGAATTACATTGATTGATTTGCGGATATCGAAGAATCCTTCATCCCTGGGATAAAGCCCATTTGGTCATGGTGTATGACCTTTTTAATGTGTTGTTGGATTCTGATTGCTAGAATTTTGTTAAGGATTTTTGCATCTATGTTCATCAGTGATATGGGCCTATAGTTTTCTTTTTTTGTGGCATCTTTATCATGTTTTGGTATTAGTGTGATGGTGGCCTCATAGAATGAGTTTGGAAGTTTATCTTCTGCAATTTTCTGGAAGGTTTTGAGTAGGATAGATGTTAGCTCTTCTCTAAAATTTTGGTAGAATGCAGCTGTGAAGCTGTCTGGACCTGGGCTTTTGTTTGCTGGAAGATTTCTCATTATAGTTTCAATTTCCGTGCTTGTGATGGGTCTGTTAAGATTTTCTGTTTCTTCCTGTTTCAGTTTTGGAAAGTTGTACTTTTCTAAGAATTTGTCCAGTTCTTCCATGTTGTTCATTTTATTGGCATATAATTGTGGATAGAAGTCTCTTATGATCCTTTGTATTTCTGTGTTTTCTGTTGTGACCTCTCCCATTTTTATTTCTAATTTTATTGATTTGATTTTTCTCCTTTTGTTTCTTGATGAGTCTGGCTAATAGTTTTGTCAATTTTATTTATCCTTTACTGGCACAGGGTCTTTTCCAATGAGTCAGCTCTTCACAAGAGATGGTCAAAGTACTGGAGTTTCAGCTTCAACATCAGTCCTTCTTATGAATACCAGGACCAATCTTCTTAAAATGGACTGGTTGGATCTCTTTGCAGTCCAAGGGACTCTCAAGAGTTTTCTCCAATACCACAGTTTAAAAGCATCAACTCTCATATACATACATGACTACTAGAAAAACCATAGCCTTGCCTATATGGACCTTTGTTGACAAAGTAATGTCTCTGCTTTTTAATATGCTGTCTAGGTTGGTCATAACTTTCCTTCCAAGGAGTAACCACCTTTTAATTTCATGGCTGCAGTCACGATCTGCAGTAATTTTGGAGCCCAGAAAAATAAAGTCAGCCACTGTTTCCACTGTTTCCCCATCTATTTGCCATGAAGTGATGGGGCCAGATGCCATGATCTTCGTTTTCTGAATGTTGAGCTTTAAGCCAACTTTTTCACTCTCCTCTTTCACTTTCATCAAGAGGCTCTTTAGTTCTTCTTCACTTTCTGCCATAAGGGTAGTGTCATCTGCATATCTGAAGTCATTGATATTTCTCCCAGCAATCTTGATTCCAGCTTGTGTTTCTTCCAGCCCAGCCTTTCTCATGATGTACTCTGCATGTAAGTTAAATAAGCAGGGTGACAATATACAGCCTTGACTTACTCCTTTTTCTATTTGGAACCAATCTGTTGTTCCATATTCAATCCTAACTGCTGCTTCCTGACCTGCATACAGGTTTCTCAAGAGGCAGGTTAGGTGGACTGATATTCCCATCTTTTTCAGAATTTTCCACAATTTATTGTGATCCACACAGCCAAGGCTTTGGCATAGTTAATAAAGCAGAAACAGATGTTTTTCTGGAATTCTCTTGCTTTTTCCATGATCCAGCGGATGTTGGCAATTTGATCTCTGATTCCTCTGCTTTTTCTAAAACCAGCTTGATTATCGAGAAATTCACAGTTCACGTATTGCTGAAGCCTGGCTTGGAGAATTTTGAGCATTACTTTACTAGCATGTGAGATGAGTGCAATTGTGTGGTAGTTTGAGCATTCTTTGGCATTGCCTTTCTTTGGGATTGGAATGAAAATGGACCTTTTCCAGTCCTGTGGCCACAGCTGAGTTTTCCAAATTTGCTAGCATATCGAGTGCAGCACTTTCACAGCATCATCTTTAAAATACTTCAAATGAAGTTAGAGTCTTTTACTTAATATTAATTTTGTAATGAGTTCAGGGGGATCACTTGCCCTGGGATAACTACTGCATGTTAGTTTACTTTAAAGACACTCTAAGTGTCTTTAAAGAAAATCACAAGTATCATACACCTAAAGTGAATTAAATCTTTTTCTTTTTATCATGAGGATTATTTCCTGGGATATATCAGGAGAAGCTTTTTTTTTTGAATTTTATTTTTACTTCATTCTACTTTACAATACTGTATTCCTTTTGCCATACATTGACATGAAACAGCCACAGGTATACACGTGCTCCCAATCCTGAAACCCTCTCTCACCTCTCACCCCATATCAACTCTCTGGATCATCCCTGTGCACCAGCCCCAAGCCTGTTTGGATTAAAATATTTATCATGATCTTAATGTTACATATTTCTGGAGGTACTCACAAAGTTAAACCAGGTCAACTTCCAGGACAGATACATTGGTTGTCACTGGAAAAAAAAAATTAGTTGTCAGGATTATATGATGTTTGGACCATAATTCTCAAAGAAATTTCATATGCAAGCTATTCCTTATTCTCTAATAATATGATGAGAAGGGATATAAGTCAGCATCATTTTAGGGTTACAGTTAATGACTGCATCATGATATTTCCATTTATTTTTCAGTATAAAGAAAGAGGTTCACCAAATATATAGTCCTTATAGCAATCAGAATTATCCAGGGTATTACCAACGGTAGGTATACATATATGAAGACAAATATAGAAATCAACCTATATCACTCTCTTTATAAACCTATGTCTACACATACATCTATATCTAAATATATATATTATTAGATTTGGGTCACCTTATTATGCAGGCTGAGAAGACCTGTGATCTGTTATCTGCATGGTAGAGTTCCAGGAAAGCTGAGGCTATTTCAGGTTTGAAATCGAAGCACTGATGGTATACATTCCAGCCCATATATGAAAACCTGAGAACCAATAGCATGGAGGGCAAAATAAGACTCATGTTCTGATCAATCAGTTTTCCTCTGCTTTTCTGTTCCATACAGGCCCAGAATGGATGTGATTTCACTCACATACAAAGGGTGCTATAATCCACTTTACTAAGTCTATCTCTTTTAGAAACACACAGACACACACAAAAATAATGATAACTGGATATCTGGGCAATCTAGATCAAGTCAACGTGACACAAAATATGAACCACCACCACAAGTCCACCTGTTGTCAGCTTAGTTACCACACATAGCTGGTGGTAAAGAAACTGACTGCCAATGCAGGAGATGCAAGAGAAACAGGTATGATCTACAGGTTGAGAAGATTCTTTGGAGAAAAAAAAGGCAACCCACAACAAACTGTGGAAAATTCTGAAAGAGATGGGAATACCAGACCACCTGACCTGCCTCCTGAGAAATCTGCATGCGGGTTAAGAAGCAACAGTTAGAACTGGACATGGAACAATAGACTGGTTCCAAATTAGGAAAGGAGTATATCAAGCCTGTATATTGTCACCCTGCATATTTAATTTATATGCAGAATGCAGTATGTGAAATGTCAGGCTGGATGAAGCACAAGCTGGAATCAAGATTACAAGGAGAAATACCAATAATCTCAGATATGCAGATGACATCATCCTATGACAGAAAGCAGAGAGGAACTAAAGAGCCTCTTGATGAAAGTGAAAGAGAAGAGTGAAAAAGCTGGCTTTAAAGTCAACATTGAAAAAAAAAAAAAACACAAAACAAGAGAAAGATCATGGCATTGGTCCCATAACTTCATGGCAGAGAGTTGGGGAAACAATGGAAATAGTGACAGACTTTTTTTGGAGGTGCTCCCAAATCACTGCATAAGGTGATTGCAGCCATGAAATTAAAAGACATTTGCTCCTTGGAAGAAAAGCTATGACAAAACTAGACAGCGTATTAAAAAGAGAAGATATTATTTTGGCAACAAAGGTCTGTATAGTCAAAGTAATGGTTTTCCCAGGAGTCATGTAGATTTGTAAGAGCTGGACTTTAAAGAAAGCTGAGCACCAAAAAATTGATGCTTCTCAACTGTGGTGTTGGAGAACACTCTTGAGAGTTCCTTGGGCTGCAAGGAGATCAAAACAATATCCTAAAGAAAATCAATCCTGAATATTCATTGGAAGCTCTGATACTTTGGTCACCTGATGAGAAGAACTTACTCATTAGAAAAGACCCTGATTCCGGGAAAGACTGAAGGCAAGAGGAGAATGGGACAACAGAGGATGAGATGGTTGGATGACATCACCCACTCAATGGACATGAGTCTGAGCAACCTCTGGGAGTAGGTGATGGATGGGGAAGCCCAGCATGCTGCAGTCCATGGGGTTGCAGAGTTGGACACGACCGAGCAACTGAACTGATATCCCAATATAGACTGCTATGTATAAACCTAATGGCAACCACAAGCCAAAAATCATAATAGATACAACACATAAAAAGTAGGAAGAAATACAAGCCATAAGGTTGTCAAGTCAGAAGGGCAGAAATCAAAGAAGAAAGCATGAAAAAGAAGTACAAAACAACCTCAAAACAACTAATAAAATGGCAGTATGTGCATACTATTAATAATTATTTTAAATGTAAAAAGATAAATACTTTAATCAAAACATACAGAAAGGCTGAAGGGATACAAAAACAATACCCATATTTACCCCACAGATATTCACTTCAGATCTAAAGACCCACAGAGACTGAAAATGGAGGGATGAAAGTTATTCCATATAAATGGAAATAAAAATAAAGCTAGGGTGAAGTAAAAGTAAAAGTTGCTCAATTATGTGTGCTTCTTTGCAACCCCATGGACTGTATAGTCCATGGAATTCTCTAGGCCAGATTACTGGAGTGAGTAGCCTTTCCCTTCTCCAGGGGATCTTCCCAACCCAGGAATCAAATCCATTTCTCTCTCACTGCAAGCAGATTCTTTACCAGCTGAGCCACAAGGTAGAAATATTTATATCAAATGAAATAGACCTTAGAACAAAGACAGGAACAGGAGACATAGAAATACACTACATAATGATCAAGGGATCATCCAAGAAGATATAACCATTGTAAATATGTATGTATCCCACATAGAAGCACAATACAGAAAGCAAATATTGATGAACATAAAGGAAGATGTCGACAATAACATAATCATAGTAGGGACACTACCACTCTTACATTAGTGGATCATCCACACAGAAAATCAGTAAGGAAACTGCTCTTCAAGGATTCTTTAAATCAAATCAAATGGGCTTAACAGATATGTATACAGGACACTCCACCCCATGACAGCAAAAGCACATTGTTTCAAATGCATATGGAACACTCTCCAGGATACATCATGAATGGCAGCAAAAACAAGCCTTAGGAAATTTAAGAAAATTAAAATCAGATCAAGCATTCTGACCACAATGTTTTGAGACTAGAAATCAATAATGAGAAAAACAAATCCCTCCAGAAAACACAAAAATGTGGAAGCTAACTAACGCACTACTAAAAATTCAACAGATCAATGAAGAAATCAAAGAAGAAATTTTTTTAAAGAGAGGGAAAGAAATGAAAACACAATGATCCTTCAAAGGCAGTTATTAGACGAAAGTTTACAGCAGAACTGGCCAACCTCAGAAATAAGAAAAATCTCATTCCTAAGTAAAATGAAATAAAACATACAGGTCCAAGCAGAAATAAATGAAAGAGATTAAAAGAAAAAATATAAAAGATTAATGGAACTAAGAACTCGTTCTTTGAAAGATAAACAAAACTGTTAAACCTTTAGCTCATCAAAAGAAAGAGGATCCAAATCAAAAATAAGAAATGGAAAAGAATAAATGACAACCAGCAATATAGAAATACAAAGGATCATAAGAGATTACTATGAACAAACTATATGTCAATAAAATGGGCAACCTAGAAGAAAAGGATAAATACCAAGATATGTACAGTCTCTCAAGACAGAAGCAGAAAGAAATAGAAAATATGAACAGATTAATTACCAGCAGAGAAATTGAATCAGTAAAGTAACAACAACAACAAACACAACAAAAACTCCTAACAAACAAAAGTCCAATACAAGATAGCTTCACAGGTGAATTCTATCAAACATTTAGAGAAAAGTTAACACTCATTCTTCTCAAAGTATTCTAAAAATTACAGAGGAAGGAAACCTTCCAATCTCATTGTACATTGCCAGGATTACCCTGATATAAAAGCTAGAAATATATATATCACAAAAAATTATAGGCCAATATCTATGATGAACACCAAGGCAAAAATCTTCAAATGAATATTAGCAAACCAATTTCAACAATATATTAAAAAGATCACACATGATTAAGTGGGTTTTATACCAATATGCAAAGATGGTTCTGCAAGTCAATCACTGTGATACACCACAGCAAAAAAACTGAAGAATATAAATCATGTAATCATTTCAATACATGCAGAAAAACCTTTTGAAAAAATTCAACATCAATAAAGTTGCAAGATACAAAATTAATATACAGAAATCTGATGCATTTCTATGAATTAACAATGAACTATTGGAAACAGATATTAAGGAGACATCTCATTTATAATTAGATTAAGAAATAAAATACCTAGCAATAAACATACCTAAGGATATAGCATAACTAAGAAAACTATAAGACACTGATAACAGACATGAAAGCATACACAAATAGATGAAAAGATACACTGTGTTCTCTGATTGGAAGAATCAATCTTGTTATAATGACATACTACACAGAGTAATCCACAGATTCAGTTCAATCTCTGTCAAAGTATCATGGCATTTTTTATGATAGAACAAATAGTACTAAAATTTGTATTGAAAAACAAAATAATTCAAATAGCCAAAACAATCCTGAGAAGAAATAACAGAGCTGGAGGTATATATACTCCCTGATTTGGGAATATACTACAAATTAAAGTCATCAAGACAATATGGCACTGGGACAAAAACCGATGTCTAGATTAATGGAACACAAAGGAGAGCCACAAAGGGCTTCCCTGGGGCTCAGAGGATAAAGCGTCTACCTGAAATGCAGGAGACCTGGGTTCGATCCCTGAGTTGGGAAGAACCCCTGGAGAAAGGAAATAGCAACCTACTCCAGTATTCTTGTCTGGAGAATCTCATGCACAGAGGAACTTGGCTGGCTAGTCCATGGGGTTGCAAAGAGTCGGACACGACTGAGCGACTTCACTCATTCAAAGGAGAGCCCAGACATAAACCCATAAACTTATCATTAATTAATCTACAATAAAAGAAGAATGACATACAAAGATAAAATTCAGTCTCTTCAGTAAGTGCTGCTGGCCATAAACAGGAATGAATTTGAGTCAACTGAACTGAGATGAATGAACCTATTATACAGGGTGAAGTAAGTTAAAAAGAGAAAAAAAATATCATGTATTAACACATATTTATGGAATCTAGAAAAACAGTATTGATGAACCTATTTGTATGGCAAGAATAGAGATGTAGACATAGAGAGTGGACTTGTGGGCCCAGCAGGGAAAAGAGAGGGTGGGACAAGTTGAGAGAGCAGCATTGAAACATACACATTATCATGTGTAAAATAGATAGCTAGTGGGAAGTTGCTGTATAACACAGGGAGCTCAGCCTGGTGCTCTGTGATGACCTGGAAAGGTGGGCGGTTCAAGAGGGAGGAGACAAGTGTATACCTATGACTGATTTATGTTATTGTATGGCGGAAACCAATACAACATTGCACTTATCCAGCAATTAGAAATAAATTTAAAAAATAAGTGCTCCTGGGAAAACTGGATGCATATAAAAGAATGAAATTAGAACACTTTCTCACACCATATACAAAAATAAACTCAAAATGGCTTAAAGACCAAAATATAAGACCATACATCCTTAAAGTGGCTTCCCAGGTAGCACTGCTGCTGCTGATGCTGCTAAGTCATTTCAATCGGGTCTGACTCTGTGCAACCCCGTAGACGACAGCCTACCAGACTCCGCCATCCCTGGGATTCTCCAGGCAAGAACACTGGAGTGGGTTGCCATTTCCTTCTCCAATGCATGAAAGTGAAAAGTGAAAGTGAAGTTGCTCAGTCTGTCCAACTCTTCCCGACCCCATAGACTGCAGCCCACCAAGTTCCTCTGCCCATGGGATTTCCCAGGCAAGAGTATTGGAGTGGGGTGCCATTGCCTGATTCTCAGGTAGCACTAGTGGTAAAGGATTCACCTGCTAATGCAGCAGACATAAGAGATGTAGGTTTGATCCCTGGGTTGAGAAGATCCCCTGGAGTAGGAAATGGGAACTCACACCAAAATTCTTGCCTGGAGAATCCCATGGACAGAAGAACCTGGTGGGCCCCAGTCTATAGGGTTGCAAAGAGTCAGACATGACTGAAGTGACTTGACTTAGCATGCACACATCCTTACAAGAAAACATACTAGAACATTATTTGACATAAAGTATAGTAATATCTTTTGGGATTTATTTTGTAAGACAGAATAAACATTCTCAAAATAATTTGTCATTGGGAGAAATGCAAATTAAGACCATAGTGAGATATCATGACCCACCTACTGATGATAAAATTGGAAAGACTGCTTATACTGGAGGCAACAATGCAGACACCTGTTAAATTAAAAAAAAAATCCTGATAGATTTTAAAAAAAGAGTGAAAAGATAGTTACACAATATTGAAGTGGGAAGTATGTTTAAGGCAAGGATGGGTTATCTTAAAGCTACTATTATATGTGTTGATGCACATTATATTGCTTACTTCATCTGTCTGCTGAGTTTTCACAGTGATTTCTCTTTATCTATATTTTCTTTTTCACCTCCTCTTTAGCTTTCACTAGCAGAATTCTAATTCATAGAAGAATTGAAAAATGACCCAAAAAATGTCCTTTGCTTTCCCTCTAACTTCCAATCAAATCCCAAGCAGAGGTTAAACATTTGTTGTACACTTCAGATATAAAATACAATATCACAACTGTCACAATATTTTGATGTAAATAATGCCATTATTTTCTTCAGTGATGCTCAATGGCAACTTTGTTTATACTTAAAGGCAAATCTGAACATGTGACCACCATGTTCAAAATCCCTCAAAGTTTTCATTAAAGTTGGGATATAGAACAAAATCTCACCTACCAGGAGATCTAATGTGATCCCACCAATGCTGGCCTCCCTTGACCACTCTGACTTCTCTTTGCTTCTCTTTTTATATTTCTGCTACATTTGCAATTTTGGGGGGTTTATTTATCTAATTATCTGTTTTTTTTGATAAGGTAGGCCTGCAGACGATGAAACTGAAGAAGGCAAATATCTGGAGACAACACCATATTAGAAATGTAGACACATAGTCATCACTACTTAAACAGAATTTGCATTTTAAAAAAAACCTCTGGAATATTCATAGGGATTAATGTTTGAGAAGCACTAACCTAGGCCACTTCCCACAGTGGTCCTCAATTTTCTTTTTCCTTTTCTCCTCCCATGAATTTTGCCTAGTAAGATTTCTCACTAGTTTTCAGCTTAAAGTAGGAAGTCAGGTGTAGTTGTGGAATGTGAGCCATGGTTTGCACAAGAAGGAAAAATTTAGGAGTTGACAGCTAAATAGAATCTGTAACTTTGGCCTCACTGAAATTATGTGTGATGAGCTCAGACAATAATGTACTCATCAAAGAACTTAGACTATTGAATTTATAGATAAACTGGAGTCTGCATAAACATTTCAAAAGTGCCTGTGGTGGAAAGAAGTGGTATGAAGTGCAATTTCAATTGATAAACTTGAGAACTGTCTACAAGGACTTGATGTTTATGATTTCAGTCTGTAATGTCCAATGAGACAACCTGGATTTCTCATACATGTACAAGTCCAAAATGCCCAGTAGACCAACTTAGCTTTGTCCCAAAGGGAATCTTTGGGCATTATCAGGGGAATTTGAGTTCTAAGCTCTTTCCTCTTCTGACAAAAGCACACAACTGTACAACCTATTGCCTCTGTGTTAAAGACAAATTCATATAAACCACAGTTTCCTGAACTTGGAAAATGAAGCCTTCAAAATGAAACAGTGTATAAAGAACTGTTGCCTGTGTTATTGTCATTGCAGTGCTCTTGTATTATTTTCTACTTCAGAAAGCTGAACTCTAAGAGGACCTTGAAAGCTTCTTAGTAGATACAGGTAAGAGAGAATAATTTTTATAATATCATTATGTTTTTACTGAAAACAAAGAGTCGGAGACGACTGAGGAACTGAATTGAAATGAAAGTTAAAAATACTATAAAATTTATAATAATTTTGATTTGGTTTACAAGATATCAAAATAGCCAGGTGAAAATGAAAAATAGTGAATAATCTGTATGCTTCATTATTGTGAGTAAATATGGTTAAGCAAGATAGCTCTAAGGCCACACTGTAATCCCTAATGATATTTAATTATTTGGTTACTATAATTATTATATAATTATTCCATAAGATAAACTTTGGTAAAATGGACATTAAATAAATTAATAGTGGGTTGAAATATTTAGGCCACAATGTTTCCCATGGAAGATCTTCCTGACAATTGTGTTCAAA
>SJYC01034533.1:0-19364 GCA_006408675.1 Madoqua kirkii
TAAGAAATTTAATCCTTTTTATAGAATACTAAAATAAAGCAAAAACCCCAAATATTTTCTATGCCTGTATGTTCTTCAATGTGGTTTTAAAATGAATTAAATATTAATACAGAGTAGTTCCTCTGAAGGAGACTTATTTATGATGTCTTTGACACTTATTATGATGTCTTTGACACTTATAAGTCAATCACATTTAACTCCAAAGTGGAGGCAGAATGGTATTTGAATGAAGATAGGCAACCCCTAGAAATTCTGCTGGCCATCAAAACGTCTTACATTCCACTTTATTTGGTGCATGGTAAATTTCGCTCATGGGAATCAACTCTCATATCACAGAAAGAAATGGGAAAGCAATGAGGAAAAAAAAATGGCAGAGGATCAAAGATAATGAAGACAAAGAGCTACACTATGAGAGATGCTTTTACCTTACTGTGCTCCAAGAGAGAAACAAAGGGCAAGTTATCTCTTACTATCTATGATGATTTCTAAAGTCCTTTCTAGCTGTGTATGTATTTGTAGGTCAACCTGGGAAACTTTTCTAAGAAAGTTAATAGATAAACTGAAGGTTTAGGATGGATAAGAAAGAAGAGGCAGAATAGGAAAATAATGGTCAATATTCCTAGAATTTTTTAAAAGTGAAATTAACTAGAAAAAGAAATAGTCACATGCTGAGCACCGAAGAATTGATGCTTTTGAACTGTGGTGTTGGAGAAGACTCTTGAGTCCCTTGGACTGCGAGGAGATCCAACCAGTCCATTCTGAAGGAGATCAGCCCTGGGATTTCTTTGGAAGGAGTGATGCTAAAGCTGAAACTCCAGTACTTTGGCCACCATTGGAAAAGACTCTGATGCTGGGAGGGATTGGGGGCAAGAGGAGAAGGGGACGACAGAGGATGAGATGGCTGGATGGCATCACGGACTCGATGGACGTGAGTCTGAGTGAACTCCGAGAGATGGTGATGGACAGGGAGGCCTGGTGTGCTGCGATTCATGGGGGTAGCAAAGAGTCAGACACGACTGAGCGACTGACCTGAATTGAAAGGTTATTGGAATGTGTGGATGACAATGAAAGTTTTGCATACTAACATGCATACTAACAAAGTTCAAATAATGTTAAGATATGATGCCATACTGCCCAGTGAGTGGCTAGGAAAGAAGAACAAGAGTTTGGATGCGTGCATTCCAGATGTTCATTTTCATTCCATACTCTAAGACTAATGAGTGATTCACCGTCAGGTTCACCCTTTGTCTCCCTCTCACTATTGATTCTAGGTACCACTGCAACCCTCACTTTCAGAACCACCTATCTCTGAAACTAATTTCTTGTTGCTTCTGTTCTGTTGATTCTCTCTTATGTCCTAAACATATCTGCCAGATTTCTTTTTGTAAAAGGAACTGAGATTAAATCATGTAACTCTTCAAGGATTTTCAATGGACTCTCATTATTACTGTTTTCCAAATTTGCTGACATACTGAGTGTAACACTTTAACATCACATTAGGTTGTCATTAAGGGAATCAATGGTGTTATCAGGGGAATTTTATTTTATTATTCCTTCCTCTTCTGGCAAATGTACATAGTTAAAATGTATATAAGCAGCATTTTCCTGAGCCTGGAAAATTAAGCCTCCAAAGTGAATCTGTGGAAAGAATTGTCACATTACTGTCATTCTGGTGCTCTTGTATTATTTTTTGCTTCTGAAAGCCAAACTCTCAAAGAATCTCAACAATTTCTTAACAGGTATAGGTAAGAGGATGACTCATACTATTCATTTTTAATAAAAATTTAAAATAATTTTAAATTTATAATAATTTTGATTTGGTTTACAAGATACCTGAATAGTCAGTTGAAATATTACTGTAAGTAAGTATGAATAAGCAGAATAGCACTAAGGCTAAAGTTTACCATTTAATCATACTTAATTATCTGCTTAGCATAATCACAAGACTCTACAGGATAAGAGTTGGTAAACTAGAACGTTAAATTAAAAGTTGATTTAAATATTTAGGTCACAATGTTTCCTGTGTAAGTAATCTTTCTGATAATTGTGTTCAAAATATTTATTCTATTTAATTAGCTACACTGGTGGATTAAATTTTTAAGTTATATCACCTAAATAGTAACCCCTCTATCCTTTCATCCACTCCTTAATTATTTCATTGAGTATATCTGCGTACATATATGTGCAAAAGTGCTGGAAATGGCCCTCAATCATTTTGACCCTTATAACTTCATAAGTACCCATACACTGAATTGAGAATTTTTCATTATTAACTGATTTGGGACTGACTGGAAGGAAAGAATATTTCAAATAAATACACAGGTAACAGCTGCAGTTATTGGTATTGGTTATTTATATGACCTTTATTCAGTTCTAGTCTTTGGCTCAATTTTATTCTGCTAATAAAACCTGTGGATAAGCAAATGCTGGGATGGAAAAACCAGAAGGATTTCTAGAGAAAGTCAGCTCTAATCTCAGTAATAGCAAAGGTAAAGTATCTTTCAAACATGAAAAGAAGTTTGATGCAGTGTTAGTATATTTATAGACAATATAAGTTTCTGAAGTAAATTTATTTAAATTAAACACTGTCATACACTAATTCCTTAGGAATAAAAACTTGGATATTTGAAGGAAAGAAAAAGGAAAGTTTCCCAGTGTTAAGAAATTTCAAGGAAAACCAAGGTTAATAGAAACATAAAGCCCCCAAACTGCTGAGACTTTCCCCTTATTTCATCTTCAGCTTTCCTCCGATACTTCCTCTGCCTCCGCGTTTCCTTCTCTTTTCTACACTTATCCATCTATGTTCCTTCTTTCTGCTTTTTGTTGTTTCATGTTTCCTTTCCACCCACCTACACTTCTCATTCTACTTCTCTACCCACTCTCATCTCAGTGCCCTCCTCTGTCTCTTTTGAAAATTTTCATGACATTTTTCTACAAAAAAAAAAAAATCTCATCTGTTCTTCACATCTCAGATACTCTGTTTCATTCTCCTCTCTGCTGTGCCGTTTGCTTCCATTCACTTTCCGGTGTTCTTTGATTCAGTTCTATAACAAAATGGAAACTGCTCTCACTAAAGCCACTAAAAATCTCCTAGTTCCCACACTCAGTTATCTCTGTTCACTCTTTGTCTTACAAGAGCAGTTATTTCACTTTTGGTACTCTACTGTCCTATGTGCTTTTAAAGTATTGTCCTCTCTTTAAGTTCCCTACTTTCAGCTTTCCAACCCCTTCCCTCTTCTCTGAACATTCTGCTCAGTAGCCTTTTCTTGTCTTTCCTTTTCTTTTTTGGGTGAGCCAGTACTCTTGTTTCCAAGAGGAAAACAGTTAATTGAATGAAAACTGAATCCAACAAAGAAATGCTAGGAAAGTTGGAGAAACCCACTGGAGAAATGGGTAGTCAACACTCCAAATCATGTTCTAGCTCTAGCTCAATAGCCCCGTTGTCATCATTGCTGAACTTAAATACCACAAATCACACTGAAAATGCCATTGTGATGGGCACAGGATTCATTTTCTGAGGATATGATACTGTTCCCTTGGTTGAGTTGGCAACCAAAATTCTCTTCTGCACACATCAAGTCTTTGTCATTCTCTCTATATATTCCAAATTCAATGTATGTGCAGTAGCATTACTAGAAGTAGATCAAGCCCCCTTACATTAGGTTCAAGGAAAAGTCAGTTTCTAGAAGTTTGGTTTCTAGACTTATTAGGTAGAAAATAGGATCAGGTGTTATGTATCTAAAATTATGTATATACCTATATATATAACATACACACACACACACACACACACACACACACACACATATATCCACTTTTAAATCTCTTTGAATTTCTTCAAATTTATTTTCATGCTTTATTTTCCTTTACCTTATACACATTTTCCAATGGATAGATCATACTATACTTTGGCCACTTCTATGACTCCCAAGTCATCAGTTTTTATTTTTATTAAGGTTTTGTAAAATTATATACCTGGGTGTTCAGAGGATGTTCCTTGCAAAAACTGGCCATTTCATCTGAGTTTTCAACATCAATTTTTGAAAACCATTGGTGAGTTAGGATTTTTTGAGCTGAAACCACCCATTCTCCTTGTTAGTCCCTGCATCATACCTTTCTTTACTTCAAACTCAGACATTTTAGTTTGCTTAACCTCACAGTGCACTGGGGACACAAACCTGCATTCTGCAACACAAATGAGTCTTCATTCTGATTTATTTTGATCTTCCACTTTGTCTTCTTTGTCACTCCTAATGTCATATCACACATGAACTAAGAATTTCTCATACATTTAAATCACCTGGGGAATATTTATACAATTTATATTATTAGACTTCATTCAAAATCTACTGATCCAATGTCTACAGTAATACTTCAGAATCTATAATTTGAACGAAATTTTCTCAGACAATTCTGATGTATAATCTAGTTTGGGAGTCACTGGACAATAGCCACAACTTCCTGATTAGTAATTATGACACAAGTTTCTCTCCCTGCAGTCTATTTCCTTCAGTCAAATATTTAATTTCAAAAATAACAGATGTTGCCACTTTCTGTTTTATATGTTTTCTTTTCTTGATTATTTCTTGAAGAATATGGCTCAAGATCATTCATATGATCCAATTCATTTTATAAACTTGGTCCTTCTAACATCTGTACTTAGATGCTGCATCCATGTCCTACACATAGAATTTCTTTCTCATTCTATAGCATCCCCTGATTTTGTTCATCTCCAGAAAGTCTTTATTCTCTTCTAAATCTGTTCATTTCTGTACAAATTTTTAAATGTTGTAATTGCACTGTTTAACATAATTTATACAAGTAATTTTAACATACTATATAGTAAGATTAATAAAAGACATTTAGATAGTATATGGTTTTATTTCAATTACCTTCAATAAATATTAGTTTTAAAATTTCTGATAACTTTTTTCCATTTACTGCACTTGTTTCAGAGGCTATCTATCAAGGATATGGAAACAAAAAATGCAACAGAGCTGACAGAGTTCATTCTCACAGGTCTCACACATCAACCAGAGTGGCAAATCCCCCTGTTCCTTCTGTTCTTGATGATATATCTCATCACTGTCATGGGGAACCTTGGTCTGATTGCTCTCATCTACAATGACCCTCACCTTCACATCCCCATGTACTTATTCCTTGGGAGTTTAGCATTTGTGGATGCCTGGGTATCATCTACAGTGACCCCCAAAATGCTGATCAACTTCCTAGGCAAGAGTAAGATGATCTCTCTCTCTGAATGCATGGTACAATTCTTTTCCTTTGTCATCAGTGTAACCACGGAATGTTTTTTGCTGTCAACAATGGCATATGATCGCTATGTAGCTATTTGCAAACCATTACTTTATTCAGTGATTATGACCAATAGACTATGCATACAACTATTAGTCTTATCATTTTTTGGTGGCCTTATACATTCCATAATTCATACAGGTTTGTTATTCAGAGTCACGTTTTGTAACTCTAATATAATACATCACTTTTATTGTGACATTATGCCACTAATTAAAATTTCTTGTACTGATCCCTCTATTAATGTTCTGATGGTATTTATTTTCTCTGGTTCAATTCAGGTGTTTACCATTCTCATTGTTCTTATCTCTTATACACTTATTCTCTTTACAATATTAAAAAAGAAATCTATACAAGGAATAAGGAAGGCCTTCTCCACCTGTGGAGCCCACCTTCTATCTGTCTCTTTATACTATGGGCCTCTTCTCTTCATGTATGTGCACCCTGGATCTGAACAAGCAGATGATCAAGATATGATAGACTCTCTATTTTACACTGTCATAATTCCTTTCTTAAATCCAATTATCTACAGCCTGAGAAATAAGAAAGTCATAGATTCATTGACTAAAGTGTTAAAGAGATATTGTTAGATCTCATAGTAATATCTGTTTTTATTAAAGCATTAACTAGATTGTATAGTTTTAATCTTGCTATGTAACGATTAGTATTCAAAATTTTTTGTACTTATAAGGTCCTATAATTTTAGGACTTATGTTAGTACCTAATAAATTCCTTAAATAATTCTTACTTCTTATTACAAAATTTAAAATTGTTTATAGAATACCAAAATAAAGCAAAAAACAAAGGCAAACAATTGTTTTATATGCTTTTATGTTCTAGAACATGACTAAAAATGCATAAGGTACAAAATAGTGAAGTTCCTCTAAGGGGGAATTATTTATGGTATCTTTGATACTTATAAACCATAGACCTAGAGACAGAGACTCATTACTTTTAATTCCACAGTGGAGGCAGGTTGGTATTTGATTGAACAGAGGCAAATCCCAGGAATTTCGTCTGCCATCAAAGGTCCCATATTCCACTTTATTTAGGTTATGGTAACTTTCATCACGAGAAATGCTGGGCTGGAGGAAACACAAGCTGGAATCAAGATTGCCAGGAGAAATGTCAATAATCTCAGATATGCAGATAACACCACTCTTATGGCAGAAAGTGAAGAACTAAAGAGCCTTTTGATGAAAGTAAAAGAAAAGAGTGAAAAAGTTGGCTTAAAGCTCAACATTCAGAAAACGAAGATCATGGCATCTGGTCCCATCACTTCATGGGAAATAGATGAGGAAACAATGGAAACAGTGGCTGACTTTATTTTACTGGGCTCCAAAATCACTACAGATGGTGACTGCAG
This sequence comes from Madoqua kirkii, assembly GCA_006408675.1. Taxonomy (NCBI): domain Eukaryota; kingdom Metazoa; phylum Chordata; class Mammalia; order Artiodactyla; family Bovidae; genus Madoqua; species Madoqua kirkii. The sequence goes on from SJYC01034533.1 coordinate 6,680, forward strand.
ACACAAAATGAAGACACTCACTCCTTGGAAGGAAAGTTATAACCAATCTAGACAGAATATTAAAAAGCAGAGCCATTACTTTGCCAATAAAGGTCTGTCTAGTCAAAGCTATGGATTTTCCAGTGGTCATGTATGGATGTGAGAGTTGGACTGTGAAGAAGGCTGAGTGCCAAAGAATTGATGCTTTTGAACTGTGGTGTTGGAGAAGACTCTTGAGAGTCCCTTGGACTGCAAGGAGATCCAACCAGTCCATCCTAAAGGAGATCAGTCCTGAGTTTTCATTGGAAGGAACGATGCTAAAGCTGAAACTCCAATACTTTGGCCACCTCATGTGTACAGTTGACTCTTTGGAAAAGACCTTAACGCTGGTAAAGATTGAGGGCAGGAGGAGAAGGGGATGACAGAAGATGAGATGGTTGGATGGCATCACTGACTCACTGGACATGGGTTTGGGTGGACTCTGGGAGTTGGTGATGGACATTGAGGCCTGGAGTGTTGCAGTTCATGGGGTCACAAGGAGTCGACACCACTTCAGTGACTGAACTGAACTTTCACTTCTTGTGGTAATCACCTGTCATAGCACACAAAGAAAAGGAAAAGCAAGGAGGAAAATAAATGGCATGGGAGTAACACAGTGAAATCAGAGGTGCACTGCAAGAGATGCTCTTAGCTTAGAGTGATGCTTAGAAAAAGGCAGAGGCATGTTTCCTTTCATTGTCTATGACTTCTACAGTCCTTTTTGTGTCTGTATTCTATTGATCAACTTGAAAAGCTTCATAAACTAAGAAAGCTAGGAGATTAGATTGAAGATATATGCTGTATAGCCTAAAAGAAGAAGAATGAAGGGGTAGGACAGAAAAAAATGGATCAATACTCTTTGAATTTTTAAAAAGTAAACATAGTAAGAAACTAGAAACATGTAAAGGTTATCAGATTATCAGGATGTCTGGTGGACAATGAGGAAATCTAAATGCATCTTTTCAAAGTTCAAACAATGTTAAGATAGGATATCTTGATGCCCGTGGTGTGGCTGGGAAAGAAATGAAAATGAACAAGAGTTTGCATACTTTTGCCCCAAAGCCCTTAAATGTTCATTTTCATCACACTCCATACTCTAAGAATAATGAGTGATTCACCTTCAGGTCCTCCTCTTCTCTGCCTCTCATCACTCATCCTAGGTACATTCTTACTGATACCACTGTGAACCTCACTTTCATAACCACCTACTTCTGTGATTTACAAAGTCCCAGTTACTTATCTACTTCATTCTACTCATTCTCTCTTATTTTCCAAACATATCTGCCAGATATTTCTTTGTAAAAAGAAGTCAGATTAAATAATATTACTCTTCAAAGATCTATAATGGATTGCCATTACCAGGTTTTTTGTGTGGTGTGTGTGTGTGTATGTACGCACACAACATACATACTTAAGCATATATTTATTCATACACGTGCATGTTCACACTATATGATGTCTATATATGCATATATATACATATGTGAAAGTGAAAAGTTGCTCAGTTGTGTCCGACTCTTTGCAACCTCATGGACTGTAGCCCACCAGGCTCCTCCATCCATGGGATTCTCCAGGCAAGAATCCTGGAGTGGGTTGCCATTTTCTTCTCCAGGGGATCTTCCCGACCCAGGGATCGAACCCAGGTCTCCCACATTAGAGGCAGACGCTTTAACCTCTGAACTACCAGGTAAGTCCATACATATCTTTATATATCTTTATATATCTTATATACCTTTCTATCTCTATCTTCCTTACCCTTCATTTGTTCACTGTGGTATAAGTTGAGATCCTTTCAACTATACTATGGTTGAACTCCAAGTCCTTTCCTTCACAATTCTTTGGTGGACTCTCTTTTATATCAACAATAAGTTCCTGAAAGACTCTGGATACACTTCCCTCATCAGTTATGTCCTTTTGCTCTTACTGGTCTCCCCACAGAGAATCCACCTCCCCAGCCCCCAACCACCCCTTCATAATCTCCATGGTGTCTTTCTTCAAGGTCTATTTTATACCTTAGAGTATAGAAGATCCACTTTCAGATTACCCTAAAGAGAATGGCAACGCTCACTCATTTGAAACACTGTTGGTTTATTTGCTCTTCTTAGACCACTCTTGGGCTTGGATATTACTTATTTTGGGCCTAAAAACTCTTTTTGATAGCAACTTAGAAATCTTAACACTATAAATTTTTTGCAGTGAGTGGCAGAATAGCTTGCACACATGAATTTCTAAACAAGTATTTGTGAAATATTTATGAAACAAAAAAAAATCACAATACAAATATATAGAATGCAGTAACAGTGCATCACTCTTTTTGAATCTTGTAACAAAGCACAAGAAGATTCCTTGGTTTGAGATGGTTACTGCATGCAGCTTGGCTTCTGTTATCATATTTCCTTTTAGTTTTCAAAATAAAGCAAAAGGAACAGTGCACATTTATATTAGTATGGGGTTTTCCAGAATAACAGAACCAAAAATATATATTTAGTTGACCATTATATCTAGTACTGTGGGCAAGAATCCCTTAGAAGAATGGAGTAACTCTTATGGTCAACAAAAGAGTTTGAAATGCAGAACTTGGGTGGAATCTCAAAAATGGCAGGATGATCTCAGTTCATAACCAAGGCAGGCATTCAACATCACAGTCATCCAAGTCTATGTCCCAGCAACTAATGCTGAAGAAGCTGAAGTCAAATGGTTCTTTGAAGACCTGCAAGACCTTCTAGAACTAACAGAAAAAAAAAAAAAAAAAGATGTCCTTTTCAGCATAAGGGATAGAAACGCAAAAGTAGAAAGTCAAGAGATAGCCAAAATAGCAGGCAAGTTCTGGCCTTGGAGTGCAAAATTGTTGTTGTTCAGTTGCTCAGTCATGTCTGACTCTTTGCAACTCCATGGACTGCAGCACACCAGGTTTCCCTTTCCTTTATTATCTCCTGCAATGGCACCCCACTCTAGTACTCTTGCCTGGAAAATCCCATGGACATAAGAGCCTGGAAGGCTGCAGTCCATGGGGTCGTTGAGGGTCAGACACAATTGAGTGACTTCATTTTCCCTTTTCACTTTCATGCATCGGAGAAGAAAATGGCAAACGACTCCAGTGTTCTTGCCTGGAGAATCTCAGGGATGGGGGAGCCTGGTGGGCTGCTGTCTATGGGGTCACACTGAGTCAGACACGACTGAAGCGACTTAGCAGCCATTTGCTCAAACTCATGTCCATTGAGCTGATGATGCCATCCAACCATGTCATCCTCTGTTGTCCCCTTCTCCTCAGGCCCTCAATCATTCCCAGCATCAGGATCTTTTCCAATGAGCTGGCTCTTCACATCAGGTGACCAAAGTATCAGAGCTTTAGCTTCAGCATCAGTCCTTCCAATGAATATTCAGACTTGATTTTCTTTAGAATTGACTAACTTGATCTCCTTGCAGTCCAAGGGACTCTGAAATGTCTTCTCCAGCACCACAACTCGAAAACATCAATTCTTCAGTGCTCAGTTTTCTTTATTGTCCAACTCTCACATTTGTACATGATTACTGGAAAAACCATAGCTTTGACTATACAGACCTCTGTCAGCAAAGTGATGACTCTGCTTTTTACTATGTTGTCTAGTGTTGTCATAACTTTTCTTCCAACGAGCAAGTGCCTTTAAATCTCATGGCTGTAGTCATGGTTCACAGTGATTTTGGAGCCCTAGAAAAGAAAATCTGCCACTGTTTCCATCCCCCCCCCCATCTATTTGCCGTGAAATGATGGGACCATGATCTTAATTTTTTGAATGCTGAGTTTTAAGCCAAGAGTTTTAATAACTTGAGTTGATTTAATTACTTGAATGACAATTTAAAAATATAGATTATTAGACTTTATTATTAATCCACTAAATCAACATGTACATTAAACCTCATAACCTACATTTTACACAAAAAGTTCCTTAGCCAGTTCTAATGTATAATCTGGTTTGGAAACCACTGGCCAATGTAACAGCTTCCTGGCTAGTATTTATGACTATAACTTCCACTCCTTATAGTTTATTTTCTATACTACCTCATATGCATTTTAAAAAAATATATTACCGTGCATCTCTTATTTTCAGTGTATACTTCTAGCTGATGAGTAATGTTCAAGATACTTTGCAAGCCATTCAATTTATTTCATTATCTGTCTTTCAAACTTCTTTTCCCTAGACCCTATATCCATGTCCTAGATACAATTCCCCAATTCCCTATCACACTCCACCCTACTTCCACAAATTTCACATGTGTTTAGAATGTCTTTCATTTTTCTAAATCTGTTCATTGCTTCACTTTTTTGAATTTAAATAAGAATTTATTTCCATTCCCCCCCCAAAAAAATCCATGTTAAATAGGTAATATTTATCCCATTGATTTCAGGCAATATCCAGTGAGGACATGGAAGAGCAACAGCATTACTGACAGAGTTTGTTCTCACAGGACTTAAGTATCAACCACAGTAGCACCCCTTGTTCTTGGTGATATACCTCATCACCATTGTGGGAAACCTTGGTCTGACTGCTCTCATCTGCAATGACTGTCACCTTCACATTCTCATGTACTTATTCCTTGGAAAACTGGCCTTTGTGGATGCCTGGATATCCTCCACAGTAACTCCTAAGATGCTGGTCAACGTCTGTGCCTAGAGCAAAATGATCTCTCTCACTGAATGCAAAGCACATTTTCCCCCTTTGCAATCAGTGTAACCCCAGAACATTTTCTGCTGGCAACAATGGCATATGATCACTATACAGCCATTTGCAAACCATTAATTTATCCAATGATCATGACCAGTAGACTATGCATCTGGCCATTAGTTTTGTCATTTTTAGGTGGCTTTTTCTATGCTATAATTCATAACGCTGTTTAAATTCAAATTAACTTTCTGCAATTCCAACATAGTACATCAATTTTACTGTGATATAATACTATTGTTTAAGATTTCCTGCACTGATCCTTCCATTAAATTTCTGGTGTTATTTATTTTCTCTGAGTCTATACAGGTGTTCACTATTTTCATTGTTCTTGCCTCTTATACTCTTGTTCTCTTTACAATTTTGAAAAAGAAGTTTTTGCATAAGGAGGGCCTTCTCCATCTGTGCATCCCACCTGCTATCTGTCTGTTTATACTATGGGGCTCTTCTCTTCACGTATGTGTGCCCCGAATCTGCACAAGCAGATAATGAGAATATGATGGACTCTCTGTTTTACATTGTCATAATCCCTTTGTTAAATCCAGTTATCTACAGCCTAAGAAATAAGAGAGTTGTAGACTCACTGACAAAAGTAGTAAAATGCTTAGAGTTTATACTAGTATCATTCTTCCTTTACTAGTACAGTCATATCAGTTCAGTTCAGCTCAGTTCAGTTGCTCAGTCGTGTCCGACTCTTTGCAACCCCATGAATCGCAGCACGCCAGGCCTCCCTGTTCATTACCATCTCCCAGAGTTCACTCAGACTCGCATCCATCACACAGATTATATGATGCTATATGACAGTTCAGTTCAGTTCAGTCACTCACTCACGTCTAACTCTTTTTGACCCCATGAACTGCAGCACGCCAGGCCTCCCTATCCATCATCAACTCCCGGAGTCCACGCAAATCCATGTCCAGTGAGTCAGTGATGCCATCCAATCATCTCATCCTCTGCCATCCCCTTCTCCTCCTGCCCTCAATCTTTCCCAGCATCAGGGTCTTTTCCAATGAATCAGCTGTTTGCATCAGGTGGCCAAAGTATTGGAATTTCAGCTTCAACATCAGTCCTTACAATGAATACTCAGAACTGATCTCCTTTAGGATGGACTCGTTGGATCTCCTTGCAGTCCAAGGGACTCTCAAGAGTCTTCTCCAACACCACAGTTCAAAACATCAGTTCTTCAGTGCTAAGCTTTCTTTCCTGTTCTTTCTTGGAGAATCCCAGGGATGGCGGGGCCTGGTGCGCTGCCGTCTGTGGAGTTGCACAGAGTCAGACAAGACTGAAGTGACTTAGCAGCAGCAGCAAGCTTTCTTTATAATTCAACTCTCACATCCATACGTGACCACTGGAAAAACCATAACCTTGACTAGATGGACCTTTGTTGGCAAAGTAATGGCTCTGCTTTTTAATATGCTGTCTAGGTTGGTCATAACTTTCCTTCCAAGGAGTAAGTGTCTTCATTTGTGTCTGCAGTCACCATCTTTAGTGATTTTTGGAGCCCAGAAAAATAAAGTCTGTCACTGTTTCCTCATCTATTTGCCATGAAGTGATGGGACTGGATGCCATGCCTTGAGAACACCATGAACAGTATTGAAAGGCAAAAAGACAGGACACTGAAAGATGAACTCCCCAGGTAGGTAGGTGCCTAATATACTACTGGAGATCAATGGAGAAATAATTCCAGAAAGAATGAAGGGATGGAGCCAAAGCAAAATCAACACCCATTTGTGGATGGTGATAGAAGCAAGGTTCAATGCTGTGAAGTGAGCTCACTCAGTTGTGTCCAACTCTTTGCGACCCCATGGACTGTAGCCCACCACGCTCTTCCATCCATGGGATTCTCCAAGCAAAGGATACTGGAGTGGGTTGCCATTTCCTTCTCCAGGGGAACTTCTTGACCCAGGGATAGAACCCAGGTCTCCCGCATTGCACGCAGGCGCTTTACCCGAACCTGGAATGTTAGGTCCATGAATCAAGGCAAATTGGAAGTGGTCAATCAGGAGATGGCAAGAGTGAGCATTGACATTCTAGAAATCAGCTCTGTGACAATTAGTGTTCAGTTCTTTGCACTTATAACCACCCTAGAGTTTTAATGACTTAAGGTAGGCATGCTAGTAAACCATTTAAATATGTGCATATGTAATTAAAAATTTTAGAAAATATAGCATATTTAATCAAGTATTCATGTCATATTAGAATAATTAAGGAAAACAATAAAATGTTTTAAACATATGTTCTCAATATGGCTTCATAAATGCATTAAGCATTACAATACTGTAATCAATCTGGGAAAAATATGAATATGATGCATTTGCTAGTAGTAGAGCTGTGCAGCCTGGAGATACATAGTACATTTAACTCTACAATGGAGGCAGGGTTGTGTTTGAGTGAACAGAGGCCAATCCTGAAAGAGTAAGAGGGTACTTCCTTCCCATGTTGCCATGTCACTAATTCAGGAAGCTAAGAGATGAGATGCAGATTTAACTGAGATGGGAATAGGAAGGAAAAGAGAACTAGCATAACAGGAAGGTAATGGTTTCAACCATCCAACAATTTAAAAATAATGAAACTGACAGGAAAAAAAAATATGTTAAGTTTACAGAATTGTGTTGTTGAAAGCAAGAGTCTTCATTGCATATTGCCAAAATTCAAATAACATTAAGATGATAGGATATCAGATGATGACAGGATATAATAACATAAGATGAGAGGCTATCAGATGATGATAGCATATCAGTTCAATGACTAGCTGGGAAAAGACATGAGCAAGAGTTTGCATGTTTTGTGCCCCCACACTTTTAAAATGTTATGGTAGCTTTTGTCATTTTCTAGACTGTATGAAGAAGAAGTGATTCATGTTCAGGTTCATTCCTGACCTTCCAATCGCCCCATTGTTCTACATACATTTAGAATGCGGTCCTCACCCTAGAACTACTGACATCTCTCACTTGAAATAATCTTGTTTTCAAGTGATGAGTCCAGGAGATTACTGGGCTTGGAATGGCTACTAAGTGCCAGATCACCTTCCTAAGTCTTTTTCAAGACAATCTCAAGGATCAGACACCTAAAGTGAATTAATCATGTTCTTCTTATCATAAAGATTAGCTCATGGGATATATCAGGAGAAGAACATTAATTAGATGTTTGGATTAAAGATACAAACTATAAATATTTATAGAAAATATCACTATTACATATTTATAGAGTGCAGGTCACAAGATTAGAACAAGTCTTCTGCTCTCTTTTTGTATCCTGAAGAATATTTTCAAGCTCTGGAGAGAAAGTAAATGATTCACAGTCCAGGAACTTTAACTATTTCTCCTTAAAGAATCTGTGCTATTGCATATGTTCCTCGTTGGCCAATTTTTGTTGCTTCATAACATTCCCATTGTTGTGCTGCTGACAAGTTGCCAACAACATTATCCTACAACCGTGTTGAAAGAACCAACACAAACATTAGGTAAAAAAAAAATACCATCAAATCTAGAATAGTAATTTTCATTCCGAATTGTGAACTACTTATGACAGAATTTTATTAGTATACATTAGGTAAGTATAAACACCAGACTTTTTTGTTGTTGTTTCTCTCTAAAATAGTGGCTCTCAAACTATAGTGGCCTCAGAATCACCTGGAGGGTTTGTGGAAATGGGCTTTGTCAGGAAAATATCTGTTTCAAATGCCATTGCTTTGGGTTTGGGACACTATGAGATGGCTGCTCTTTAAATAATCAATGAAGTAAACATTTTAAAATCAAGGTGTTACAGGCAAAATGGAATTTCTGTACTTCTGTTCTCTACTTAAACAGAATGATGTAAATATTCTGAAGATTTCCACTCTAGGTTTTATACTCCTTCCTTGTAGGGCAGCTGGATCCATATTTTAATGGGGCATCTTTTCCAAAGGATGAAATACTATGGATGTTTTTATAAACTTTTCTTGGAAAACATAACTGACAGTATTGATATCCAATCAAAATCTCATTGCACTATGTCAGTAAGGTTAATGGGAGATACATTTGTTAATTAGAAAAATGAGTTGTCAGGATGGATCAGCTTTTAAGGCTTCATCTTATTTGAGAAGGTATCTTCTGAGTGAGTCTTATTTGAGGGTAACAGTTAACAATTGCAAGATGATATTTTCCTTTATTTTTTAATATTACAATGTACAATGAGTATATATATATACAGATCAATCTAGATCAATCTAGATCTAAATCTATATCTACATATAAACATGTATCAATATCTGTAACTAAAGACATTTGTTGTAAGATATTGGCTCACATATTTATTGACTCTAAGAAGTTTCATCATCTGCTTTCTGCAAAGTAGAGACTCAGAAATGCTGATGGTAGTTTCAAGGCTTAAGAATACAAGTGTTGAAGGTATAGATTCCAACTCACAAATGGTTGGCCATCAACTTTATTCAGCTCACTAATTTAACACTTTTCTAGAACACCAACTCTCAAAAGACACAAACAAAATAATGTTTAACCAAATATTTGGGCTTCCTTAGATCAGGTCAGCTTAATCCATAAAATGAATCATTACAAGCCTACTCACTGTTAACTTGGTGTCCATACACAATTCCTTAAACTGCACTTAAACTTTAAATGAATACAACAGCACCCCTGGGCCAAGTTGGCAGGGTAGGAAGACTATGAGCTTACCTCCTCTCAAAGGTATACCGACATTACAATTATTTATAGAACAATTATTGATGAGAAGACCAAAATCAATCAGAATAGATCTTCCAAAACTGAAGTTATAAAGAAGGAACCACAATGAGATAGGTAGGAGTTAAGTCAAGTTGCAGTATAGTTAAGACATACACTCATGGTGAGAGATCCACTACTGGGAGAATAATTATAATTGAAGAGGTTCTCTGAAAGGAGTGAGGGGCAAGCCTCACATCAGGCTCCTCACCTTGGAGGGGGGGTCCTCCTGCATCAGAAAGATGAGCTCCCAGAACATTCATCTTTTAAGGCCACTGGGGCTCACTTCTGGATGATCCAGAGGACTGTGGGATATAGAGACTACTCCTAAATACTTGCCCTTCCAAAATGTCATAGAGGCCTGTCCACCAGAGGGCTTAGGACATTGCCCCACATATCAGCATGCAGACAATAAACCTCAGAACCCCAGGCTCCTGCAGCCAGAGACCCCAGGCCCTAGCTCTACTCATCAGTGAGAAGACATCAACCCTAGGACACCCTGGCTCAGGCACAAATCCTGCCAACCAGCACACTAAGAATTAATATTGATAAACTGACCATACTATCCAAGTCAATATATTCAAGGCACTCTTGATGAAAATGCTAATGACATTTTTCATAGAACTGGAACAAGTAATGTAAAAATTTATAAGGAAAAAAAAAGACATTTACTAACCAAAACAATCTCAAGAAAGAAGAACAACCTGGAAGTATCACACTCCCTGACCTCATTCTATATTACAAAGCTATAGTAATCAAAATAGTATGGTACTGGCACAAAACAGACACATAAGCAACAGAATAGAATAGAAATCCCAACAATAAGTCATGTAGTTATGGTCAAGGAATCTACCACAAAGGAGGCAAGAACATAAAATGAGAAAAAGTCTTTTTAATAAGGTTTGCTCACAAAACTGATAGCTACATATAAAAGGAAAAAATTAGAATATTTCTGCACATCATATACAAAAATAAACTCAAAATGTAAATAAACATCTAAGTGTAAAATTAGAAAGCATAAAATTTCTAGAAGAAAACCTAGGCAGAACACTCTTGGTCCTAAATCTTAGTAGTATATTTTTGTCTCCTAAGGCAAAGGAAACAAGCAAATAAACAAATGGGGTCTAATTAAACTTAAATGCCTTAAAAAAAGGAAAACATTAACAAAATAAAAAGACAAACAAATGAATAGTAGAAAAATTTGCAAACAATATGACAAATAAATGGTTAATATATGAAATATGCAAACATAATAAAATCAACATGTAACAATAAAATAGCATGATTAAAATAATATACAGAGGTCCTGAATAGACATTTTTCCAAAGAAGGCATACAAATGGCCAACAGACAAAGGAAAAGATGCTAAACATCACTAACCATCAGAGAAATGCAAGTCAAAAGCATAATGAAATATCACCCATACCTCTTAGACTGACTGTCATCAATGAGACAGCAAATACCAAAAGCTGGTGAGAATGTGAAGAAAAGGGAATGCTTTTACACTGCTGATGGGAGTGTAATTGGTGAAGTGACTGTGGAACAGCAAAGTCACTTCCAGGTATATATCGAAGGAAAATGAAAACACTAATTTGAAAAGAAACATGCACTCCGGTATAGTCACAGCAGCATTATTTACAATAGCAAAGATACAAAAGCAGTCTGGGTCCATCAACAGATGAATAGATAAAGAAGATAAAGTGTGTGTGTGTGTGTGTGTGTGTGTGTGTGTGTGTGCACTGCCTGCAATGCAGGAGACCTAAGTTCAATCCCTGGGTTGAGGAGGTTGCCTGGAGGAGGAAATGGCAACCTACTCCAATATTCTTGCCTGGAGAATTCCATGGAGAGAGAAGCCTGGTAGGCCACAGTCTGTGGGGTCACAAAGAGCTGGACACGACTGAACAACTAACATATTCACATAAATAAATGTGCATACATACAATGGAATACTACTTAGTCAAGAAAAATAAATAATTGTTTTTATTTGCAATGATAGTGAAATAAATCTGCTAGAGAAAGACAAATACCATATGTTATCATGTGTATGTGGAATCTAAAAATAAATCAAAGGAATAAATATAACAAAATGTAAGCAGACTTACAGATATAGACAACAAAGTAGTGTTTACCAGTGGGAATAGGGAAAAAAGGAAGGGAAAAATAGAGTTGGGAACTTAAGAGGTACAAACTAAAATGAATAAAACAAGTACACTATAATGACCTATTGTATAGCACAGGCAGTATAACCAATGTTTTATAATCACTTTAAATGGAGCATAATCTATAAGAATTTTGAGTAACTATGTTGTATACCTGAGACTAATATATGAAAGTGAAAGTCACTCAGTTGTGTCCAACTCTTTGTGACCCCATGGACTATATAATCTACTGAATTCTCCAGGCCAGAATGCTGGAGTGGATAGCCATTCTCTTCTCCAAGGGATCGTCCCAACCCAGGGATTGAAACTAATATATTATATATCATCATGTGTGTGCATGCTAGGTTGCTTCAGTCATGTCTCACTCTATGAGATCCTATGAACTATAGCCCTCTAGGCTCCTCTCTTCATGGGATTCTCTAGGCAAGAATACTGGAATCGGTTGCCATTTCCTTTCCTGGGGAATCTTCCTGAACCAGGAATTGAACCTGTGTCTCTTATGTCTCCTGCATTGGCAGGTGGGTTCTTACCACTAGCACCACCTGGAAAGCGCATATCATGATAAATCTGGCCATTTCTCCTTCCAGGAAACCAAGCAGGTAGACTGCTCAAAGTTTGCCCACTCGGAGGATATTCCATCACTACTGTCCCACAGGGATGTCACGGAGAGTGTCAGTAGTGCAGTAGTTGTCCACCTTCAGATGGCGTCTTCATGTGGCACAGAATCATTGTTAAATCAGGTCCAGGTAATCTCTTTCTCTTTTCGTGGATTACAGAGACCAACCCACAAAGCCATAGTGCAGGCTGGGCTAGAGAAGTCACTGAAGCAGGTATGGGGATCATGTTTCTTCAAGAAACATACTGGTGCCTGAGGGCTTTCTCAGGCCAGAGTGGGTACATTTCTCTTCCATTTGACAAAGTTATGGCAGTGTACTGCCAATTTTATGGCTTGGTGGGTCATATGACACCAAGTTTATGAAAAGCTGCTCTGGTCTCATGGAAAACTGGCATTTTAACCGGCATGAATGGGAGAAAATAATAGCAAGTGAAGCAACTGACAAACAACTAATCTCAAAAATATACAAGCAAC
>SJYC01034538.1:0-13535 GCA_006408675.1 Madoqua kirkii
TTTCCTTTTCTCCTTTGCTTTTCACTTCTCCTCTTTTCACAGCTATTTGTAAGGCCTCCTCAGACAGCCATTTTGCTTTTCTGCATTTCTTTTCCATGGGTTGGTCTTGATCCCTGTCTCCTGTACAATATCACGAAGCTCCATTCATAGTTCATCAGGCACTCTATCAGATCTAGTGCCTAAATCTATTTTTCACTTCCACTGTGTAATCATGAGGGATTTGATTTAAGCCATACCTGAATGGTCTAGTGGTTTTCTCTACTTTCTTCATTTAAATCTGAATTTGGCAATAAAGAGTTCATGATCTGAGCCACAGTCTGTTCCTGGTCTTGTTTTGTTGACCCTATAGAGCTTCTCCATCTTTGGCTGCCAAGAATATAATCAATTTGATTTCGGTGTTGACCATCTGGTGATGTCCATGTATAGAGTCTTCTCTTGTGTTGTTGGAAGAGAGTGTTTGCTATGACCAGTGCATTTTCTTGGCAAAACTCTGTCTTTGCCCTGCGTCATTCCACATTCCAAGGCCAAATTTGCCTGTTACTCCAGGTGTTTCTTGACTTCCTACTTTTGCATTCCAGTCTCCTATAATGAAGAGAACATCTTTTTTAGGTGTTAGTTTGAAAAGGTCTTGTAGGTCTTCATAGAACTGTTCAGCTTCTTCAGCTGATTGGGCCATAGACTTGGATTACCATGATATTGAAAGGTTTGCCTTGGAAACGAACAGAGATCATTCTGGTTTTTTTGAGATTGCATCCAGTTACTGCATTTCAAACTGTTTTGTTGACCGTAATGGCTACTCCATTTCTTCTAAGGGATTCCTGCCCACAGTAGTAGATATAATGGTCATTTGAGTTAAATTCACCCATTCCAGTCCATTTTAGTTCACTGATTCCTAGAATGACAATGTTCACTCTTGCCATCTCCTTTTGACCACTTCCAATTTGCCTTGATTCATGGACCTGACATTCCAGGTTCCTATGCAATATTGCTTTTTATAGCTTTTGACCTTGCTTCTATCACCAGTCACATCCACAACTGGGTATTGTTTTTACTTTGGCTCCATCCCTTCATTCTTTCTGGAGTTATTTCTCCACTAATCTCCAGTAGCATATTGGGCACCTAACTGATCCATCACTTCATGGGAAATAGATGAGGAAACAGTTGAGACAGTGTCAGACTTTATTTTGGGGGGCTCCAAAAATCACTGCAGATGGTGACAGCAGCCATAAAATTAAAAGATGCTTACTGCCTGGAAGAAAAGTTATGACGAACCTACATAGTATATTCAAAAGCAGAGACATTACTTTGCCGACTAAGGTCTGTCTAATCAAGACTAGGGTTTTTCCAGTGGTCATGAATGGATGTGAGAGTTGGACTGTTAAGAAGGCTGACACTGAAGAATTGATGATTTTGAACTGTGGTGTTGGAGAAGACTGTTGAGAGTCCCTTGGACTGCAAGGAGATCCAACCAGTCCATTCTGAAGGAGATCAGCCCTGGGATTTCTTTGGAAGGAATGATGCTAAAGTTAAAACTCCAGTACTTTGGCCACCTTATGTGGAGTTGACTCATTGGAAAAGACTCTGATGCTGGGAAGGATTGGGGGCAGGAGGAGCAGGGGACGACTGGGGATGAAATGGCTGGATGGCATCACGGACTCAATGAACGTGAGTGAACTCAGGGAGATGGTGATGGACAGGGAGGCCTGGCATGCTGTGATTCATGCAGTCACAAAGAGCTGGACACGACTGAGTGACTGAACTGAACTGACCTGACCTGTGGAGTTCTTCTTTCAGTATCCTCTCATTTTGCCTTTTCATACTGCATCGGGTTTTCAAGGCAAGAATACTGAAGTAATTTGCCGTTCCCTTCTCCAGTGGACCACACTGTGTCTGCCCTCTCCACCATGCCTTCTCGTCTTGGGTGGCCCCACGGGGCATGCTTAGTTTCATTGAGTTAGACAAGGCTGTGGTCCTAGTGTGATTAGATTGACTAGTTTTCTGTGATTATGTTTTCAGTGTGTCTGCCCTCTTGCAACACCTACCATCTTACTTGGGTTTCTCTTACCTTGGACATGGCATATCTCTTCAAGGCTGCTCTTTACCTTGGATGAGGGGTATCTCTTCACTACCGCCCCTCCCGACCTTAATGCGGAATAGCTCCTCTTGGCCCTCAGGCACCGGTGCAGTCATCACTCCTTGGTGTTGGTGTCATTCCTCCTGGCCACCGCCTCCGGGCCTCAGGTGTGTGGCAGCTCCTCCCAGCCGCCACCCCTGGCCTTGGGTGGGGGGTAGCTCATCTTGGCTACTCCTGCACTGTTGCAGCCTGGCACTCTCAGCTGCCACCCCTGACCTCAGAATGCAGTGTAGCTCCTCTAGGCTGCCGCCCCTAACCTTAGACATGTGGTAGCTCCTCCCAGCCACCCTAAGCAAATTTCCTTTTTTAAATTCTTGAGAAGTGTTTTCTCCATTTACTGCATTGTATTTCAGATGCAATCTATTAATGATATGGAAACAAAAAATGCAACAGAGCTGACAGGGTTCATTCTCACAGGACTTACACATCAACCATGTGGCAAGTGCCCCTGTTTCTGTTGTTGATAATATACCTCATCACCATTGTGGGAAACCTTGGTTTAATCACTCTCATCTCCAATGACCCTCAACTTCACATCCCCATGTACTTATTCCTAAGGAACCTGGCATTTGTTGTATTTGGTTATCCTCCACAGTGATCTCCAAGATGCTGTTCAACTTCTTTGCCATGAACAAAGTGATCTCTCTGAATGCAAGATACAATTTTTTTCCTTTGTAATCTGTGTAACATGGAATGTTTTCTGTTGGCAACTATGGCATATAATCGTTATGAGGCCATATGTAAACCATTAATTTATCCAGTAATCATGACCAAAAGGCTATTTTGTCATATTTTGGTGGTGTGCTTCATGCCACACATCAAAATTTTTATTTATTTATTTTATTTTATTTTATTATTTTACTTTACAATATTGCATTGGTTTTGCCACACATCAGCATGAACCCCCACGAGTGTACATGTGTTCCCAATCCTGAAATCCCATCCCACCTCCCTACTAAGACCATCCTTCCAGATTAACCTTCTGTAATTCCAACACAGTACATCACTTTTACTGTGACTTTATACCACTGTTTAAGAATTCTTGTACTGAGCTTTCCATTAACTTTCTGTTAGTATTCATTTTTGCTGGGTCAATATAGACATTCACCATTTCTATTGTTCTTATCTCTTATGCACTAGTTCTCTACACAATTTGGAAAAAGAAGTCTTTACAAGGCATAAGGAAGGCCTTCTTCACCTGTGGAGCCCACCTCTTATCTGTCTCTTTATATTATGGGCCTCTCTTCTTCATTATGTGCTCCCTGGATCTTTACAAGAAAACGATTAAGATATGATGGACTCCCTATTTTACACTGTCGCCATTCCTTTCTTAAATCCAATTATCTACAGCCTCAGAAATAAGAAAGTTATAAATTCACTGGCAAAAATGTTGAAGAGCAAAGCTTAAAACTCATATTACTATCTGTCCTCTTGTTAAAACAGTCATATAATTGTGGAGATCTGATGTTGCCATTTGTAGTTTTGTGTATAGGTTTGTTCTTCATAACTATCCTAAAACTTTAATGGCTCACTAAGGTGGGATTTCTAGTAAATATCTTAAAATATGTGGATATGTAACTCAAAACCAAGAATAAAGATAAATTTTAATGAAGTGTTCATGTAATATTAGAATAATTAAAGAGGAGAGAAATTATCATAGTTCACACATACATTCTCAGTGTGGCTTCATGAATGCATTAAGCAATACAATAGTGTTATCACTGAAGAAAATGGAATATAATGTCTTTGATAGTAAAAGCACTGTGTAGTCTAGGGACTGACATTACATTTAATTCTATAGTAAATTTAGGATTGCTTTTAAATGAATGGAGGACAATTGCAGGACTTTGTGTCTATAAATAATTGAGAGAGAATTGAAATGAATACTTTAAATGAAGTAAAAGTGCAAAGCTTATTATCAATCTTGGATGAGCCCATGGAGATTACTAGGCCTACAGTTAAGTTCAGTTCAGTCACTCAGTCGTGTCCGACTCTTTGCGACCCCATGGGTCACAGCATGCCAGGCGTCCCTGCTCATCACCATCCCCCAGAGTTCACTCAGACTCACGTCCATCGAGTCCGTGATGCCATCCAGCCATCTCATCCTCTGTCGTCCCCTGCTCCTCCTGCCAATCCTTCCCAGCATCAGAGTCTTTTCCAATGAGTCAACTCTTCGCATGAGGTGGCCAAAGTACTGGAGCTTCAGCTTTAGCATCATTCCTTCCAAAGAAATCCCAGGGCTGATCTCCTTCAGAATGGACTGGTTGGATCTCCTTGCAGCCCAAGGGATTCTGAAGAGTCTTCTCCAACACCACAGTTCCAAAGTGATTAATCTTGCTCTGTTTAGCAGGAGGCTTATCTCCTGTTATAGATTAGGAGAAACTTTTTTGGTAGATGTTTGGATTAACAATTGAACAGTATAAGTAAAAATATCATTATTACCTATATCCAAAAGCGAAGTTCACAAGAATAGACCAACTCATTTATCTTGTTTTTGTTCCCTAAGGGACATCCCAAGCCTCAGAAATGGAGTGAATAAATCACAGTCCAGATTCTTTTATTATTTTTCACTATAGGATCCATGTTATTGCATATTGCTGTGGACTGTTATTTTTTGTTGTTGTATAATATTGCCATTACTCTGTAAGTTATCTATAAATTTCCTGTAAGTTATCTATTTTTTTTCCTGTAAGTTATCTAGGTTTCTGTTTGTTCACAAACTGTTATGACTCAAAGCCTATATTTCTAATATAGGCAACTGGTGTATAATTCTTTGATAACCACAAAAGTTTGATTCTATAACTGGCCTTTTGTTTGAATGAAAAGGTTGAACACAATGTATCATCTGTCAAGTTATTCTTTAGATTGGGTAGGTATGAAATAGGCACTGGAGGCCTCTCAGATGACAGACTTCCTATGGAGCCTTCTCTTGAATATGTCTAATCTATAGATTCTAGTGTTCTGATGTATGTTTCAGAAAAATCCATACTAATTTGTGCCTTCCAAAATTCACTAAAATCTCTCCTCTGATGTGTTCCTATTTTTATTTCTGTTAAAGTGTTCTTTTATTAATTTTGTATATCATATAAGTCATTGCAGTAGAATGATGGGAAAGATGTAAAATATAAACCCTTACAAAGCTTACATTTTAGAAGTATTGTCCAGATATCTTTTAAAAAATAAACTATGAAATGACATATGTATTATTTAACATTGCTGCTGCTGCTGCTAAGTCGCTTCAGTCGTGTCTGACTCTGTGCGATCCCACAGACAGCAGCCCACCAGGTTCCCCCACCCCTGGGATTCTCTAGGCAAGAACACTGGAGTGGGTTACCATTTTCTTCTCCAATGCGTGAAAGTGAAAAGTGAAAATGAAGTTGTTAGTGAGATGTAAAAGCTATCAGGCTACATTCATCCTGTTGTCTGAAATACCGATGATATCAGATGAAAATGCTACTTGGAAACACTAATAATACAACAGAAGTACTCTTTATTATGAAGATATATCAATTATTTAATCTTGAGATTTAAGAGAATGTATAGCTCCTCTCCCTTATGTACATGGATAAATATTTTTTTTCTCATTTTACATCTTGTGATATTGAGAAGTTGCTGACAACATTATCCTTTACAGTGTTCAAAAAATCAATACAATCACAAGGTAAAAACAAATTCTACTAAATCTAGAACCATAATTCTCAGTCTGAGTTGTGAACTGCTGTTGTGTTATTATTCGATTGTGAAGTCATGTTCAACTCTTTGTGACTCCATGGAATGCAGCACACCAGCTCTGTCCTCTGTCTATTTGGAGTTTGGTCAAATACATGTCCTCTGAGTTGGTGATGCCAACCAACCATTTTATCCTCTGCCACCCCCTTCTCTGGCAGGAAAGAAAAGATTGCCTTCAATTTCCCCCAGCATCAGGGTTTATTTCAATGAGTCAGCTCTTTGTATCAGGTGGACAAAATACTGGAGCTTCAGTTTCAGCATCAGTTCTTCCAATGAATATTCAGAATTGATCTCCTCTAGGATTAACTGGTTTGATCTCCTTGCTGTACCAGGGACTCTCAAATCTTCTCCAGCACCACAATATGAAAGCATCAATTCTTCAGCATTCAGCCTTCTTTGTGGTTCAAGTCTCACATCTGTACATAACTACTGGAAAAGCCATAGCTTTGAATATATGGACCTTTGTTGGCAAATGGATATCTTTGTTTTTTAATAAGCTGCCTAGGTTTATCCTGGCTTTCCTTCCAAGGAGCAAGCATCTTTTAATTTCACAGCTACAGGAAACACTCTCAGAGATTCTGGAGCCCAAGAAAATAAAATCTGTCACTGCTTCCACTTTTTTCCCTTCTATTTTCCATGATGGGATGGATGGGATGCCATGATCTCAGTTTTACTAATCTTGAGTTTCATGCCTCCTCTTTCACCCTCATCAAGAGGCTCTTCAGTTCCTCTTTGCATTTTCTGCTATTAGAGTGGTATAATCTACATATCTGAGGTTGTTGATATTTCTCCTGGCAGTCTTGATTCCAGCTTGTGAGGCATCAAGCCCAGCATGTCACATATGTACTACGCATATAAGTTAAATAAGCAGGGTGACAGTATACAGCTTTGACACACTCCTTTTTCAATTAGGAACTAGTCCATTGTTTCATATCCGGTCCTAACTGCTGGCTTCTTGATCTGCATACAGGTTTCTCAGAAAACATGTAAGGTGGTCTGATGTTCCCATCTCTTTAAGAATTTTCCACAGTTTGTTGTGATCCACACAGTCAAAAGCTTTAGTGCAGTCAATGAAACAGGAGATTTTCTGGAATTCCTTTCTCTATGATTCAACAAATGTTGGCAGTTTGGCCTCTTGACCAGAATCAGTGCTGTTAAGAATACTGTGACAGAGCTTCCCTGATGGCTCAGTGGTAAAGAATCTATCTGCCAATGCAGGATCCATGGGTTTGATCCCTAGTCTAGGAAGATCTCACATGACTTGGAGCAACTAAGCCCATGTACCACAACTGAAGCCTGCACACCTAAGAACTCATGCTCCAGAACAAAAGAAACCACCACAATGAGAAGTCCACACACCATAACATGAGAGTAGACCCTGCTGTCCACAACTAGAGAAAAGCCTGCACAGCAACAAAGACCCAGCGCAGCCAAAAATAAAATAAATGAATAAATAAATAAAATTATAAGAAAAGACTAGCATGGCAGTGGATAAGTGAAATTGTTAGTTTCTCAGTCATGTCTGACTCTTTGTAACCCCATGGACAATAGCGTGACAGGATCCTCTGTTCATGGAATTCTCTAAGAAAGAATACTGGAATAGGTACCCATTCTTTTCTCCAGGGAATCTTCCCAATCAAGGAATCAAATACAGGTTTCCAACACTGCAGGCAGATTTTTTTTACTGTCTGAGCAAGAATACACGTAAGAAATATATAAAAATGGTATCAATAACCCTGATGACCACAATGGTGTGTTTACTCACCTAGAGCCAGACATCCTGGAGTGTGAAGTCAGCTGGACCTTAGGAAGCATTACTATAAACAAAGCTAGTGGAGGTGATGGAATTCTAGCTGAGCTATTTCAAGTCCTTAAAAATGATGCTGTTAAAGAGCTGCATTCAATATGTCAGCAAATTTGGAAAACTCAGCAGAGGCCACAGGACTGGAAAAGGTCAGTTTTCATTCCAGTTTCAAAGAGAGCCAATGTCAGAGAATGTTCAAACTACCATACAATTTGCCCTCGTTTCACATGCTAGCAAACTAATGCTCAAAATCTTTCAAGCTAGGCTTCAATAGTATATGAACCAAGAAATTCCCTATATACAAGCTGGATTTAGGAAAGGCAGAGGAACCAGCTCAAATCGCCAACATCTGCTGGATCATAGAAAAAGCAAATGAATTCCAAAAATATCTACTTCTGTTTCATTGATTACACTAAAGTCTTTGATTGTGTGGATACTACAAACTGTGGAAACTTCTTAAAGAGATGGGAACACCTGACTACTTGACCTTCCTTCTGAGAAACCTGTATGCAGGTCAAGAAACAACAGTTAGAACCACCCATGGAACAACAAACTGGTTCAAAATTGGGGAAGGAGTACATCAAAGCTGTATATTGTCACCCTGCTTATTTAACTTATATGCAGAGTACATCATGACTACACTATTTACGGGCTGGAAGACTCACAAGCTGGAATCAAGACTGCCAGGTGAAATATTAACCACCTCAGATATGCTGAAGACATCTAATGGCACTCTAACGGCAGAAATCAGAAAGGAAAAAGACTCATAAGAACCTCATAATGAGGGTAAAAGAGGACAGTGAAAAAACTGGCCTAAAACTCAACATTCAAAAAGCTATGATCATGGCATTTGGGCCCAACACTTCAGGCAAATAGATAAGGGAAAAGTGGAAACAGTGACAGATTGTATTTTCCTGGGCTCCAAAATCACTGAGAATGGTTACTACAACCATGAATTTAAAAGATACTTACTCCTTGGAAGAAAAGCTATGA
Source organism: Madoqua kirkii (assembly GCA_006408675.1). NCBI lineage: Eukaryota > Metazoa > Chordata > Mammalia > Artiodactyla > Bovidae > Madoqua > Madoqua kirkii. The sequence continues at coordinate 8,661 of SJYC01034538.1, forward strand.
CAAACCTAGACAGTGTATTAAAAAGCAAAGATACCACTTTGCCAACAAAGATCCATATAGTCAAAAGTATGGTTTTCCCAGCAGTCACATACAGATGTGAAAGTTGGACCATAAAGAAGGCTGAGTGCCAAAAAATTGCTACTTTTGAACTGTGGTGTTGGCAAAGACTCTTGAGAGCCCCTTGGACAGCAAGGAGATCAAACCACTCAGTTCTAAAGGAAATCAATCCTGAATATGCATTGGAAGAACTGATGCTGAAGCTGAAGCTCCAATATTTTGGTCACCTGATATGAAGAGCCTCCTCATTGGGCTTTGATGCTAGGAAAGATGAAGGCAGGAGAAGAAGGGGTAACACAGCATGAGATGGTTGGATGGCATCACTGACTCAATGGACATGAGTTTGAGCACTCTGGGAGACAGTGAAAAACAGGGGAGCCTGGCATGCTGCAGTCCATGGAGTTGCAAAGAGTTGGACATGACTGAGTGACTGAACAACAACAATGACAATGGATAAGGAATTCTAAAAGACCAAGGATGAACTTCCCTGGTGGCTCAGAGGTTAAAGCGTCTGCCTCCAATGCGGCAGACCCGGGTTCGATCCCTGGGTCAGGAAGATACCCTCAAGAAGGAAATGGCAACCCACTCCAGTATTCTTGCCTGGAGAATCCCATGGACTGAGGAGCCTGGTGGGCTGCAGTCCACGGGGTCGCAAAGAGTCAGACATGACTGAGTGACTACTTACTTACTTAAGGATGATAATATTGCCAGAAGCATTGACTGCAGGGAAGTACATAAATCTAGACATATCTAGAGTAAGTATATATTCCAATAAGAACAAAGGGCTCCCACTTCAGATGTAACTAGGCTGCCACCAGATACACAGCTGATCATGCTAATGAATGGTGGTGCCACACCAAGGGCTTAATGTTGGGCTTGACTGCTGACTGACTGGGTATCCAGCAGTGGCCAAAATCAAGCTGCACTTAGGAAGGGGAAGTAAATGTTGTTGAGCCTATCAATAACCTCTATCCCTACCACCTTGGCTACTTAATTTGAGAGCCCACTGAGTGGTGACTGAAGTGCTTGAAAAAGATTGACTAGTGTCTATACATTGTGTGTTTAATTGTTCAGTCATGTCCGATTCTTTGCAACCTCATGGACTGTAGCCCACCAGGCTCCTCTCTCCATGGGATTCTCCAGGCAAGAAAATTGGAGTGGGTCTCCATTGCCTTATCCATGGTAGCTTCCTAACCCAGAGACAGAACCTGAGTCTCCTGCACTACAGGTGGATTCTTTACCATCATCTTAATCATTTAATATCCTATTCTTCCGAGATCACTTTTTTTGGTGAACATTTGCATGGGACACAAATACCTTCATGTTTTTTGCCCATTTAGAGAAATCTATTAACATAACTCTTCTACAGATCTCTTTGCATTGATTTCCTATCATATTCCTTCAAAGTCTATGAATATTTCACCAAACCACTGCCCACAATAAATGAATTGGCATACAATCACACAACTGTCTATTTCTGCTCCCAAAGAAAGTGCAGAATCAGGTGCAATGGTCAAAGACCTGCTCACTGGAAAGTTCTTCCCTCACCACTGTCCTCTGCAATGTCACAGAGAGGAACTATAGTGCAGCAGCTGTCCACTGTATGATGGTGCCTGCATACCATTCAGAACCATCTGTAAATCAGGCCTCAGTCTTCTCAGTCAACTAATCCTAAAGATGCAGGCCCAGGCTGGGAGACAGAAGCCATTGCAGCAGGAGTGAAGGCAAATAGAGTTTGGACCACTGCTTTAGTAACTTACTTGTGCGCTTAGGGCTTGTTCCTGCTTGATCAAATTTATATATGCTAATTTTATTTGATGAAGAAATGCTTCTGTGCACACCCAACTGCGTGGAAAGTGACAGGGATACTATTCAGCTTAGCAAGGGCAGCTCTGGTATCATGGAAAATTGGTGGCCATGGTTAAACATGCTTTTCCTCCTAAGGCCCACTGGCAGGCCAGTGGTTGTTTCTCTAAATTAGAGTAGTTATCTAGAGGATGGCAGTGCTTTGCTCAGAATTCTAAGGGCATGCACTATGATCCACTTCTGAAAGTCTGTTAAAGGTGCCAAGCTCTTCCCCTGCCACTTCCAGAACCGAGCTTGTGCTGTATACAGCCCACGAGCACAACTGCCTTGATATTTTGGAAAGCCTCCTCTCCTGAAGAGAAGTGAGGTCGCTCAGTTGTGTCAGACTTTGTGACCCCATGAACTTTAGCCTACCAGGCTCCTCTGTCCATGAGGTTTTCCAGGAAAGAATACTGGAGTGGGTTGTCATTTCCTTCTCCAGGGGGTCTTCCCAACCCAGGACTGAACTCTTGTCTCTCTCATTGTAGGCGGACACTTTACAGTCTGAGCCGCCAGGGAAGTCCCTTCTCTCTTGAGCTTCACTCAAAACTAGTAGCCCTTCCTGTCACTTGGTAAATGGGCTGGAGGAACATACCCCAATAAGGATAATATTGCCTCAGAAATCCATAGAGGCTTCTTATTGTAAAGCTAATCTTTTTGTGCTTATGAGAGCACAGCGAACAAAAGGTTACATTTGGTTACAAGAGATTCCCACCTTTCCTCACCTTTTCCTCATCTGCTACTCAGACCCTTATCACCCAATTTTCTGTCAGTCTGGAAGTTTCTGCTTTTCTTTGTCTGTCAATGGACTCCTGCTGTTTACAAGATGCCTGATTTCCTGGTTCCTGCCCCCATTTCGCTGCTCTGCCCTAGCTACCTGCATGCTGTAACATTCCCCCCTCAAGGAGTCTGGACCCGTAAAATCTTTTACTCATCATGCACCAAAGCCAAGACACTTCTTTGTTCTTGTTCAGTAGCTTAGTAGTGTGCAATTCTTTGCAATCTCATGGACTGCAGCACATCAAGTTCCTCTGTCTTTCACTATCTCCCAGAATTTGCTCAAACTCATGTCTATCAAGTTGATGATGCCATCCAACCATTCCATTCTCTAATTCTCTTCTCCTTTTGTCTTCAGTCTTTCCCACATCAGAGTCTTTTCAGGTAGCAAAAATATTGGAGCTTCAGCTTCAGCATCAGTCCTTCCAATGAATATAAAGGGTTGATTTCCTTTAGGATTGACTGGTTTGATCTCCTTGCTGTCCAAGGGACTCTCAAGAGTCTTCTACAACACCACAATTCAAAAGCATCAGTTTTGGGGCACTCAGCTTTCTTTATGGCCTGGCTCTCACATCTGTACATGATTACTGGAAAAACCATAGCTTTGACTATATGGACCTTTGTCAGCCAAGTAATGTCTCTACTTATTAATATGCTGCCTATGTTTGTCATAGCTTTCCTTTCAAGAAGCAAATGTCTTTTAATTTCATGGCTGCAGTCACCATCAATAATGATTTTGGAGCCCAAGAAAATAAAATCTGCAACTGTTTCCACTTTTCCCCCTTCTATTTGCCATAAAAAGATGGGACCAGATTTCATGATCTTTGTTTTATGAATGTTGAGTTTTAAGCCAGCTTTCTCTCTCTTCTATTTTGACATAATGTCATGAATTTTCTCAATAAATGTTAAATGGCAACTTCTCTGTATATATTTAAAGGCAAATTGGAACATGTGACCACCTTGTTCAAAATCCCTTAGTAGTTATCCTTTAAGTTGGGTAAAGAACAAAGTACCAGACCAGCCTCTAGATCCTCTGTGATCACTCACACTGGCCTCCTTTGTCTACTTTGTCTCCGCTTTGCTTCTCTCTTTGCACACAAGCTCCATTTGCCATTTTTCTTTGTTTCTGTATGTTTCTGTAATGATCCAACTCTCTGAGAAGCTAGGCGTGCAAATGAAGAAGTCTCTGAGGATGGCAAATATCCAGATACAGCACCCTGTGAGAAATGATGCCCCTCAGGAACCACCTCTGACCTACCAAAGCAGAATCTGCATTCTAAAAAGATCACCAGGAGAGTTATAGGAATTAAAGTCTGAGGAGCACTGATCTTGGCTACCTACCACTGTGGTCTTTCATTTTGCTTTTCCTTTGCTCTTCCTAGGAAGATTTCTCATCAGTTTTCACTGTAATGTGGGGAGTTAGGTGTGGGTCTGGATGTGAGCTACAATTTCCACGAGGAGGAGGATTTTCCTGTAATTGGCTTCTGAAGAGAATCTAGAACTTTGATGTCATTAAAATCATATGTAGTTAATTAAAACCATACTGGCAGAATATCAAAATTCATAGATAAACTGGAGTTTGCATAAACATGTCAGAAATGTGTTCTGTGTTATGTAAATATAAGTTAATGTTTATGATTTCAGAGACTGCAATGCCCTGTGGAACAACCTGGATTCCTCATAAATGTCCAAGTACATAATGCCCAGTGGAAAAGCTTAAGTTTGCCCTAAAGGGAATCCTTGGGCACTATCTGGGGAATTTTAGTTCATCATTCCTTCCTCTTTGGGCAAAAGCATACAGTTATGCAATGGTTGACAATTCTGTTCAAAACAAATTCATATAAACAACATTTTCCTGGGCCTGGAAAATGAAGCTGCCAAAATGAATCAGTGTGCAAAATGATGCTGCCTGTGTTATTGCAATTGCAGTGCCTGAGTTCTATTTTCTATTAATACTTCAGCAAGTCAAATGCTAAAGGGATTTCCACAATTTCTTAACAGATATTGGTGAGACAGAATGATTTTTATAATATTCATTATTTTTTATAGAAAGTTGAAATATTATTAAATTTGTAATAATTTTGATTTGGTTTATAAGATATCAAAATATCCAGTTGAAAATGGAAAACAGTGAATAATCTGCATATTTTATTATTGTGAGTAAAATCTGGACAAGCAAAATAGCTCTGAGACTAC
>SJYC01034541.1:0-41909 GCA_006408675.1 Madoqua kirkii
GCAAAATATTTTATTTATCTAAATTTGCAAGTCTTGAGCTATTAGTGACTTGACTTTAACATTGCAGCATATTTGCTTCACAGTAGTGACTTAGAAATGTACTGATTTTTATGACATATTTTCTTCCAAGTCCTGATTAAGGTAAATGATGTCTTCACATTTTTATTTACCAGTATTGGCTATATTCAGGAAGGACTAAGGAATCTTTTCTCCAAAGTAACTGGAACCATGATGATCAAATGCTATTAGGTTCTCATAATGACATAAAAATGATTTAATAAAACTTCAATCCTGAAAAAAGAGCAATAAGGCATTTAAAAAAATCATATTAAAGAAAAGATAGAGTTTGGAGATGTGTATAAGAGACAGCCCGTACACCAGCCCCAAGCATCCTATATCCTGCTTTGAACATAGACTAGTGCTTCATTTCTTATATAATTGTATACATGTTTCAGTGCCAGTCTCCCCAATCATCCCACCCTCTCCCTCTCCCTCAGAAGCCAAAAGTCGGTATATGTTTCAAGGGATGAAGTATTTTAGACTTAAAAAAATTACTTTTTCCTAGAAACCATGATTAACATTAATGATAACCAATGCAAACCTAGTGCCTAATTTCAGGAAGATTAATGGGAAGCATTTCTGATCCTTTTGAAAAACAATTAATTATCAACCTAGATTAATTTTTACACCTGTTTTTCAAAAGAAATTTCATATACAGATGTTCCTTATGTTGTAATGATGTGCTGCTTACTACTTCTAAGAAGGTAGTGAGACTTTTTGGAACAAATCTAACTGTTGAATCGTGACATTTCCTATAACATACAAGATAAAACAAGAAGTTCACTAAATGTACAGTGAATTTCTGTTGTAGTCATGTTTGTCTAGAGGAACAGAACTAAGAAGATCTATATACCTTTGTTTTTGCTGCTACTGCTAAGTTGCTTCAGTCATGTCCAACTGTGCGACCTGACCCATAGATGGCAGCCCACTAGGCTCTACAGTCCCTGGGATTCTCCAGGCAAGAACACTGGAGTGGGTTGCCATTTCCTTCTCCAATGCATGAAAGTGAAAAGTGAAAGTGAAGTCACTCAGTCGTGTATGAGTCTTAACGACCTCAAAGACTGCACCCTACCAAGCTCCTCTGTCCATGAGATTTTCCAGGCAAGAGTACTTATTGTCTACCTATAAATTAAAGTCATTTTTATGAGATATTGACTCATACAATTATGGAGGCTGAGAGACTCCATGAAATGTCCTCTTCAAGTAGGAAACTGAGGACAGCAAGTGTCATAATTCAAAGGTTTGAGTCAGTAGTTAGTGTTAGTCACTCAGTTGTGCCCAACTCTATGTGACCCCATGGACTGAGCACCAGGTATCTCTGTCCATAGAATTCTCCAGGCAAGAGTATTGGAGTGGGTAGTCATTCTCTTTTCTAGGGGATATTCCCAAGCCAGGAATTGAACCCAAGTTTCCTACACTGTAGGCAGACTCCTCACCATCTAAGCCACCAGGGAAGCATGGTATATATTCTTATCTGTGAAATTCATAGAATCATGGTCACCAAGAGCAGCTGAAAACCAATGTCAACCAGGCAAGCAGACACTGAATTCAAGCTTCCTCTGCCTCACTGTTTCATTCAGACCCACTGCAAATGGGGATGATGCCCAGATATATTGGGGAGGACCATATGCTTTACTGAGTCCACCAATTCCATACTAACCACTTATGGAAACACCCACAGAGACACACACCAAAATCATGTTTAATCAGATATCTAGACAGCCCACAGCCCAACAAAGTTAACACATGAAATGAACCATTACAAATCTGAAGTGAAGTGAATTGAAGTCATTCAGTTGTGTCCGACTCTTTGCAATCCTATGGACTGTAGTCTACCAGGCTCCTCTGTCCATGGGATTTTCCAGGCAAGAATACTGGAGTGGGTTGCCATTCCCTTCTCCAGGGGAACTTCCTGACCCAGGGATTGAACCCAGGTTTCCCGCGTTGGAGGCAGAGGGAATTTGCCCAAGTCTACCCATGGTCAACTTGGCACCTATAAACATCTCCTAAGATCATATTTTATCTTCACATAAAGAAAACAACAAAGCTATATTCCACCTAACATAATACACTTATATATGTATAACAAAAAATGTTCTCTCTTTCTTGAGGAGGTAAAATCTTTCAGTGATAGTTATTTCTCTCCTTGATATCTGGTAATTTGAGTGTTATTAATTTGATATTATTTAACTAGTATAAATAAAGTCAGTACATCTTATGTCGCACGATAAGGGAATAAAACTGAAAAAATTTGCCACACACACACAAATGTATTCATATCAAACTAAGAAGGAAATCTCTTGGTAATTACAGTCTTCATAGCTGTAAATGATCACATGCTTGTAGCTGATATTTTAACTAACTTTTTTTTTAATCCATTCTATATTCCCTTTGCCTCAGGTGGACAGTGTTCTTCACCTTGTGTGGTAACACAAACTTTCATTCCTGAAGAGTCTGGGCCATAAGAACTACTGTCTGTATTGGTTTGTTGGCATTTTCATTGACCTGAATTGTGGGAATGAAAATACTAAGAGATACCTTAGTGGGTTTTCTGTATTTCAGACATACTCTTCGTTACTCCCTTGTGGAGCAGTCCCATTTCCCCTTGGTAGCTTCCATCAATCACCTCATCTAGCACAGTAACTCCCTTCTTTGAGGATTCAAAAGAGCATAGAGTTAACAGGAGTGAGGGGGCAGTCTATTTTCAATTAGTGGAATCATTGTTGTGTTTCCTGGTGGAAGCATTCCTCTGTTTGGAAGTGAGTCCACAAGGCCAGCAGGGGAGAAAATTACAGGAACAGGAAACAAATATTTTATAGTGGTCATTAAGGGTAGTAGACACTGACACCAATCCCATTTCTGTCTCTTAATTCTTGGACCCATGAATCCTTGCTTTGACAGAAGCAGTACCAAACACTGGAGGTTCAGAAATATTCAGTCTTCTGGAGGTCCCTGCCCTAGCTTTGCAAGATATTGCCATCTAGTTCTGCTGTTAACTGAGGCTTTATGAGAACTATTCATCATTCTATCTAACTATATGCTTCAGCATGGTGGGAAACAGAGTAAAGCCAGTGAATTCCACAAGGGTGGTGGACATGTTAACAAATCTTTTTTTTTTCCACTAAGTTGAGGTCCTTGATTAGAAGCTGTGCTGTCAAGAGTACTAAGACAGTGGATAGGGAATACAATAAAGATGAAAGGATGATAATTTTGGCAGAGGCATTTTCTGCAAGGAATCCCATATACCTAAATATATCTGTATCTAGAGTAAGTGTTTATTCTTGAAGAACAAAACACTCCCATTTCCATGATGGAAACTGTTCAAAGTAATGAACTTGAAACCAGGCACATGGGTGGCCATGCCAATGAATGGTGCCACATCAGGACTCAGCAACGGTCTCAGCTGGTGGCTACCTGGGCACTTGACAGAGGTCACAGTCAAGCTGGCCTTAGGAAGCACAAGTCAAAGTTAGGTATTAAGAAAATGCATAGCCTCTATCTCTGACACACTGACCACTTTGTTTGTGAGCTCACTGAGTAGTGACAGAGTGCTTGAGAAAGAGTGACTAGTGTCCATACATTGGGTCACCTTAATAACTTAATGATAAAATCTCATTCTGCTAAAATCACTTTTTTTGGTGAGCATTCACATGGGACACAAGCATTTAATGTTATTTTTTTCCATTCAGAGAGATCAATTAACATAATTCTTCTCAAATTTTCTTGTATTTCCAGTCATTTTCCTTCAAAGTCCATGAACATCCTGCTAAACCATTGGCCACAGCCGATGAACTGGTATATAATTACATACCTGTCCCTTTCTCTTTCCAAATAGAGTGAACAACCAGGTGTGATGCTCAAAGTTCTGCCCACTAAAAGGTTTTCCCATCACCAATGTCCTTCAGGAAGGTCACAGAGAGGAGCTGTAGTGCAGCAGACGTCCACTTTCTGATGGTACGTGTATACCATGCAGATTCATCTGGATCTGCAGGCTCCAGTCTTCTCTATAAACTAATTACAGAGAACTCCCTATAGGACCACAGGTCCACACTCTGAGAGAGACACCACTGTAGCAGGAGTAGACACCGACAGAATTTAGACCACTTCTTCAGGTAACTTATTTGTGCCTTCAGGGCCTGTTCCTGGTTGATCAAGTATCTACTAGTTTCATCTGATAAAAGAATGCTGCTGTGTACACACAACTTTATGGTTTGTGGGTCAGATAACCTTTAGTTTAACAAGGGCAGCTCTGGCATCATGGCAAATTTTGGCCATGGTTAAACATACACTTTCTACCTAGGCTCACTAGCAGAGAGTGAGCAACAAACAATGGTTACTTTCCTAAAGTAGAGGAGTTATCCACGAGGATGGGAGTGTTGTGCTCAAAATTCTAAAAGTCTGCATCTATTTCCACCTCTAGAGGCCTATTAAAGGCTCCAAGCATCTGCCACTGCTGATTCAAGCTCCACCGGATCTGTTGCATATGGTCTAAGCCAGTAGTCTGCCACCTTTATGACACCAGGGACTGATTTCATGGAAGACAATTTTTCCATGGACAGAGGATGGGGAGGATGGTTTCAGGATGAGTCAAGAGCATTACATTTATTGTGCACTTTATTTCTAGTCTAATGTTGCTTCTGATCTGACAGAAGATAATGGTCCAGGGTCCAGAAGTTGGGGACCCTTAGCCTAAGGGACTGAAGAGCTTGCACAAAAGCCTAGACATGTCCTATGTCTCTTGTTCTGAGCCTAATCAAACCTATCAGCCTTTCCCATCATTCAGTAAATGGGCTATAGTAACACATCCAAATAACAATAGTATTGCCTCCAAAATTTACAGAGGCATATTATCTGTTGTTCCTCTCTTTTAGTTTCAGGAAGGGCCAGAAGTAATATCCTTAATTTAGAAGAATTATCTCAACATGTGCTATATCATTGGACACCTAGACATTTCACTAAAGTAGAAGGTCCCACATTTTCGTGAGATTTGTTTTCTATGTCTCTTGCAAATGTCTTACCAATGTAAATATTTCTTGCTTACTATAATCAATCAGCATAATGTCATCAATGTAACAGATTAGTGTGTTACATTACAATATTTACAAAGCATATATCTGATAAAAAAAAAAAACAAACTTTCACTAGGAATACATGAAGCACTCCCCAAACTCATAATAAAGAAACAAATAACCCAATTAAAAATTGGGCAAACTATTTAAACAAACACTTCACCAAGAAAGATAGACAGATGTCAAAGAATGATACACAAAAAGAGGTATGATATTATGAAGTCGCTAGGGAAAAGCAAAGAAAGAACAATGAGGTATTAAAAATTAAAAATGATCATAATGAAAAGACTGCTCATACTGGAAGCAGTAATATAGGCCTTTGTGCTCACAGACAGGCAACCAAATAAGTTAGGAGACAATTACACAAAGTTGAAGAAGGCAGTAAATTTTATCCAAGTGTTGACTGTGCTGAAGCTGCCTGTGCACATTACATTCCCCACTCCACCATCCTGTGTACTTTTCACAGGAACCTCTCTCTCCTATATTACTTATCTCCTCTATTTTGGCTTTCACCAGCAAAAATGTAAGGAAGTAGGTTAAGTGATTAAGCAGTCTATCAAAATGATGCATTTTTCCTCTCCTCCTATCTAACCAGGAAGTCCAAAGTGGAAGTTAAGCACTTTTTCCTTTTTAGATATCACATCAAAATGTCACAAACAAGTAAAGTAAACTTTATTTTTCTGAATGAACATTCATGAACAACTTCTCTGTTACTGCACAAATCTGAATTTGTTATCATCATGTTCAAAATCCCTCAATAGTTTTCCTCTAAGACGTGGTAAAGAACAAACTCCATAATCTGGCCTCCAGACTCTGTGCTATCCACATATGCTCCCTTCCCTGACCCCATCTCGCTCCTGCTGCCTCTCTCTTTGGAAGCCATATTTACTATTTTGTGTTTTTCCAATGATCCAGGCTCTCTGATCATATAGAGAATGAAAGTTCCAGCTACACAGAAAGGTCAACTTTCTTGCAATCGGAGTTTGGAGGGAATCTAAAACATTGACCTCATTCAAATCATATGTGATTGGCTCAGACAAGTTCATACTGAGCAAAGTTCTCAGAGTACCAAAATTTAGAGATATGGTGGAGTTTGCACAAACATGTCAAATATGTCATCTGTGTTTGAAAGTATGGCATAAAGTACAATTTTAATAGTTAGAACTGGAGCTGTCTACAATGACTACTGCTTATAATTTCAGAGTCTGTAATGCCCTGTGGAACAATATGGATTTCTCATATATGCCCAAGTCTTAAATGCCCAGAAGAACAGCTTAGCTTTGTCCTAATGGAATTCCATGGACACTATCAGGAGAATATTAGTTCTCCACTCCTTCCTCGCTGGCAGTCCTACAAATGGTTAATTCTTGTGTTAAAAAAATTTTAATAAACAACATTTTTGAAGGCTGGATAATGAAGTCTCCAAAATGAATCAGTGTATAAAATATTGCTCTTTGTGTTATTGTGATTCCAGTTCTCCTCTATTATTTCTGTCTCGGAAAACCAAATGCTGAGAGGATCTTGACAATTTCTTAACAGATACTGGTAAGAGAATGATTTCTATAATATTCATTATTTTTCAAGGAAGATTAAAATACTGTTAAACATAATAATTTTGATTTGGTTTACAAAATGTCAAAACAGGCATTTGAAAATGAAAAACAATACTAAGAAGTAAATAATCTGTTTTATTGTTAAAAGTAAAATCTGGATGTGCAAAATAGCTTCCTATGGAATGTAGCCTACCAGGCTCCTCTGTCCATGGGATTTCCCAGGCAAGAATACTGAGTGGGTTGCCATTTCCCCTTGCATGGGATCTTCCAACCCAAGGAGATGTGTATAAGAGACAGGTCCTCACCATTATGCACAGGCTTTCTGTAGCTGTGCAGAGCAGGGGCTACTCTCTGTTTGTGGTGCATGGGCTTGTCATTGCAGTGGCCTCTCTTGTTGCGAGCACGGGCTTGAACCCGTGTCCCCTGCTTTGGCAGGTGGATTCTTAACCACTGGAACACCGGGGAAGTCCTTCCTGCTTCTTGTTTCCTTTTCACCCAAATTTGCCTTTCTCCTCCTGTATCCTCTTTCCTCTCAATTCCCACCTCTCTTTCTTTTGGCAACTTTCATGACATTGTTCCCCAGGAAAGAAAATCCACATCTGTTCTCCACTTTTTAATTTCATTTTCCTCAATGTTGTGGCACTTGCTTTCATTCAATTCTCATTATCCTACGACCCTTACTCTATCACAAAATGGAAACTTCTCTCACTAAAGCCACTAGAAGTCTCTTTTTAAAATTTATTTTTTAGTTGAAGGTTAACTGCTTTACAGAATTGTGTTGGTTTCCGCCAAATATCAACATGAATCAGCCATAGGTATACATATGTCCCCTCCCTCTTGAACCTCCATCCCACCTCCCTCCCCATCACACTCCTCTAGATTGTCAGAGCCCCAGTTTGAGTTCCCTGAGTCATACAGCAAATTCCCATAGGCTATCTATTTTACACATGGTAACATAAGTTTCATTCTCACACTCAGTAATCTCTGTTCACGCTTATCCTACTAGAACATTCATTTTGCTTTAAGTACGGTACTTTCCTTTGTTCTTGCATATTTTCCTCTCTAACTTTTCAGTCTGTTTTCCAGTTTCCTCCTCTTTCTCTGATCACTCTGCTCAGTAGCTGTTTGTGGCTCTTTAATTTTTTTCCTTTTGTGTGAGCCACAGCTCTTGGTTTCAGGACAAAATGACTAAACTGAAAGGAAACTGGCTCTAACAAATAATGCTAGGGAAGTTGGGAGAAATCCAGTGGAGAAATAGGCAGGGACATAAAGAAGTTAAGCAGTCAGTAGCTGAAATCATATCTCAGTGCTCACTCAAGGGCTGCTGTCATTGCTGCTGAACGTGAGTGCTACAACTCACAATGAAAATGCCACTGTTGTGGGTGCAGGATGAATTTTCTGGGGTCCTGTTATTGCTCCCTGGTTGACTTTGAACCACAAATCTCTTCCATTTATATTTGACATCTCTCCCCCTCTACATATTTCAAATCTAGTGTTTTAGTGGTTAACCATAGATCTACCTCCCTCTCTTCAAACAACTTTTGTCTGCCACCAAGACATTTGTAATATAAAAGTCAATCAGATCTAGTAAATGATGTATAGACATTTCAATCTCTTTAATATAACTTCTTCACCTTTATTTTCATGCTTTCTTGTTTTAACATTATGAACACCATCCACTGGGTTAGTCATATATGCTATACTTCAGTAACTTCAATGACTTCAAAGTCATTATTTCTATTAAGTCCTTATTGAATGATACCACTAAGTTTATGGGATCTGGATGTTCAGAGATTGCTCCTTGCAAAAATGGGCCACTGCATCTGAGTTCTCAATCTCAATTTTTGATTACTCTTCCCAGTTACCAAGTGACAATCTCTTTTACTAACTATCCTTCATATCTATTATGCTATCGAGTCTTAATGACTTAAATCTAATTAATTTTGATCTCTTTATCTTCCTCAAAACTCCCAATATCATAGCACACAATGACTTAGGAATTTCAAATGCATTTTAATCACTGAAGGATATTTATAAAATGCATATTGCCTGTATTCATGACCTGCTGAATCAGTTTCTGTGATAATACCTCAGAATTTATTTTTGTACCAAAACTCCCCCCCAAAATTCTGATGTGTAATCTGGTTTGGGAATTATGGACAAGAGTCATAGATTCCTGATTAGCATTTCTCACAACTGGTCATTCACCCTGCAGTCTATTTTTACAACCAAATATTTAATTTCAAAACTAACTGATGATGCCAATCCTTGTTTCAAAGTTTCCAATGAATGCCTATCCTTAAAGAATAAAGTTCAAGATCTTTCATGTAGCATTAATACTTTCATAATCCAGGCCCTTCTGACAACTTACTTTTGACAGTATATTCACCTTGAAAACACGGGATAATTTTCCCATAAATTTGCTCATGTTCAGAATGTCTTTCTTTCTTTTCTATATCTATTCATGACTGTTTACATTTTAAAATAAAATGATTGCATTTTGCCAAAACAGCAACTGCTACAAATACTTTTTATATTTTTAATAAGAGTAAATAAAGGGCATTCATTCTATTGCATAGTTCTGTTACTCTCAAAGAATTTTCTTTTAAGAATTCTTCTGAAATGTTCTTTTTCCATTTATTGCATTGTATTTCAGAGGTCATCTATCAAGGATATGGAAACAAAAAACGTAACAGAGCTGACAAAGTTCATTCTCACAGGACTTACACATCAACCAGAGTGGCAGATCCCCCTGTTCCTTCTGTTCTTGATGATTTACCTCATCACCATTGTGGGAAACCTTGGTCTAATCGCCCTCATCTGCAATGACCCTCACCTTCACATCCCCATGTACTTATTCCTTGGGAATCTGGCCTTTGTAGATACTTGGTTATCCTCCACAGTGACTCCCAAAATGCTGCTCAACTTGTTTGCCATGAGCAAAATGATCTCTCTTTCTGAATGTAAGATACAATTTTTTTCCTTTGCAATTTGCGTAACCACAGAATGTTTTCTGCTGGCAACAATGGCATTTGATCGCTATGTGGCCATATGCAAACCATTATTTTATCCAGTGATTATGACCAATAGACTATGTATTTGGCTGTTAGTTTTGTCGTTTTTAGGTGGCCTCTTCCATGCCATAATTCATAATGCTTTTTTACTCAGATTAACCTTCTGCAATTCCACCATAGTAAATCACTTTTATTGTGACATTATACCATTGTTTAAGATTTCCTGTACTGATCCTTCCATTAATTTTCTTATGGTATTCATTTTTGCTGGATCAATACAGATATTCACCATTTCCATTGTTCTTGTCTCTTATACACTTGTTCTCTTTACAATCTTAAAAAAGAATCTCTACAAGGAATAAGGAAGGCCTTCTCCACCTGTGGAGCCCACCTCCTGTCTGTCTCTTTATACTATGGGCCTCTTCTCTTCATGTATGTGCTCCCTGGATCTGCACAAGAAATTGATCAGAATATGATGGACTCTCTGTTTTACACTGTCATAATTCCTTTCTTAAATCCAATAATTTACAGCCTGAGAAATAAGAAAGTCATAGACTCACTAACAAAAATGTTAAAGAGAAATGTTTAGATATCATATTAATAAGTATTCTCTTTTCATTAAAATACTATAAAACTATACAATTAGATATGTCTATGTGTTGATTATTATTTAAAAGTTTTTGCATTTACAGTTGTACTAGTCTTTTATTGATTTATTCCCAGGTGGCTCAGTGCTAAACAATCTGCCTGCCAATACAGGAGAGATAGGAAATGTGGGTTCAATCACTGGGTCAGGAAGATCTCCTGGAGGAGTAAATAGCAACCCACTTCAGTATTCTTGACTGGAATATCCCATGGACAGAGGAGCCTGGTGGACTACAGTCTGTGCAGTCGCAAGAAGTCAAACACGACTGAGCAACTAAGCATCAGTTCAGTTCAGTTGCTCTGTCATGTCAGACTTTTTACTACCCCATGAACCGCAACACACCAGGCCTCCCTGTCCATCACCAATTCCCAGAGTTCACCCAAACCCATGTCCATTGAGTTGGTGATGCCATCCAACCATCTCAGCCTCTGTCATCCCCTTCTTTTCCTGCTCTCAATCTTTCCCAGCATCAGGGTCTTTTCCAATGAGTCAGCTCTTTGCATCAGGTGGCCAAAGCATTGGAGTTTCATCTTCAACATCAGTCCTTCCAATGAACACCCAGGACTGATCTGCTTTAGGATGGACTGGTTGGATCTCCTTGCAGTCTAAAGGACTTTCAAGAGTTTTCTCCAACACCACAGTTCAAAAGCATCAATTCTTCTGCACTCAGCTTTCTTTGTAGTCCAACTCTCACATCCATACATGACCACTGGAAAAACCATAGCGTTGACTAAGCATACAAGATGTTTGTATCTAATAAGTTTCTTTAAACAGATTCATATTTTAATTATTTATGTCATACCAAAAAATTAGAGCAGAAAACAAGAATGAAAAATTTTTACAGACTTACATGTTGTTTAATGTGGCTCTATAAATACATTCAGTTGTAAAATAGTTCAGGTCCTGTGAACAGGACTTAATGATGATATCTTTGCTATTTATACAGCTATTTAGCCTGGAAACTCATATCAAATTTAACTCCGTATGGAGGCGAGTTTGTGTTTGGAGTGAACAGAAGTAATTCCCAGGAATTTTGCTAGCAATCAAAAGTCCTATTGTTCCACATTGTCTGAGGTATGGTAAATTTCACTTCTTGTGAGGATAAACTCCATACCACAGAGAGAAATAAAGAGAAATGAGAAAGCAATGAGGAAAAAATGGTATGGAAGTTAAGACAGAGCTACACTGTTAAGAGATCCTCTTACCTTAATATGTTTCTTAGAGAAAGGCAAAGAGGTGAGTTATCTCTTAACTGTAGATGATTCTTCTATATGTTCTTTCTAGGTGTGTCTGTATGTTATAGATCAACCTGAGAAACTTTGCTAATTCAGAAAGCTAACAGATTAGACTGATAAATTAAATTGGATAGACATAGAGAATAAGAGAGAAATGGCAGGATAGGAGAAAAATGGTCAAATACTTTCTGCAAACAAAATCCAAGAATGAACAGCTTCACTAGAAAGTTTTACCAAACATAAAAAGAACTTATTTCAAAAGATAGAAAGTGAGAAAAAATTCTCAAATTTATTCTGTTAATGTTTACCACCATTACCTTGATACCAAAATCAAAGACATTATTAAAATAATAATATTGCAGTGCAATAACATTGAAGGATGTAGATGCAAATCAAATTCAAAACTACCCAAAAGTATTATACACCATAATGAGGTTGGATTCATTCCAGGGTCAAGGATGATTCCACATATGCAAATCAATAAAAACCATATAAAAAAGGAAAGAAAAAAGAATACATGATCATCTCAGTAGATTTAAAAAAAATTTTTGATAAAATTCAGCATCCATTCAGGAATAAACTATCACCAAAATAGATATGGAGGGGGAACATATCTCAATATACAAAAATCCATTTACAACAAACCCACAGCCAATATGATAATCAATGGAGTATTATTATGAAGAGCTGAAATTTAGGAAAGAAGCAAAGATGCTCATTCTCACCATTTCTATTCAATATTGTATTGGAAGTCTTAGTCACAGAAACCAGACAAGAAAAAGAAATGAAAGGTACTCAAATTGGAAAGGGAAATGTGAAACTGTCACTATTTGCAGATGAGATAACACTCTATATAGAGACTCCACACAAAACCTATTAGAACTAGTAAATTAATTCAGCAAGGTATCAGGATACAAGATTAATATACAGAAATTGGTTGCATTTCTTTACACTAACAATGAAATATCAGAAAAAGAAAATAGAAAGCAATTCCATTTAAAATTGCATCAAGAAATAACTCGGAATAAACTTAACCAAGCAAGTGAAAGACTTGTATACAAAACTTTAAAACACTGATAAATAAAACTGAAAATGACTTAAAAATTGGAAAGATACCTCATGCTCTTGGATTGGAAGAATTAATTATGCTAAAGTGGCCACAGTACACAAAGCAATCAGTGCATTTAATGCAATCCTTATCAAAATATCCAGGATACTTTTCACAGATAGAACAAATAACCTGAAATTTATATGGAACAATGAGACCCCACACTGCCAAATTTGTCTTGGGGAAAAATAACAACTAAGCTTGAATATATATATAACCCTTCTATACTTCAGACTATATCACAAAGCTACAGTAAGCAAAACAGAATGTTTGGGGCACAAAAACAGACATATAGAACAATGGAACAGACTGCATATGAGTTATATGATTGATGAGGTATCAATCAATTTTTAATGAAAATCTATCCAGTCAACTAAATGACTCCTCTGTTCTTCACTGACTACCCCCTTCACATCAAATATGTCACCAAAGTGGTGATTCTACTTGTGAACTCTTTTGCATTCTCTTCACTCTCCTCTCAAAGTCATTTTACCCAGGGCTAGGTGGCTAGTGGTAAAGAACCTGCTTGCCAATGCAAGAGACATAAGAGCAGGTTCAATCCCCAGTTCGGGAAAATCCCCTGGAGGAGGAGATGGCAAGCCACTCCAGTATTCTTGCCTGGAGAGTCCCATGGACAGAGGAGCCTGGTGGACTCCATAAGGTCACAAAGAGTCAGACACAACTGAAGTGACTTAGCACACATGCAGGCATATTTCATCCAAATAGATCTCGTCTATTATAGAGGTAATAAAATTAAGAGGGCATTTGATATGCATGGTTTATTTCAACTCTCATTCCCATTTACTCACGTTGAAAATTCTTTGTGTCTTTATTTCTGGTTTACTCCATGTCATTTCAGGTAATACCCAGTGAGGACATGGAAAAGGAAAATGCAACGTTGCTGACAGAATTCATTCTCACAGGACTCACATAACAGCCAGAAGGGCAAATTCCCCTGTTCTTTCTGTTCTTGGTGATATATCTCCTCACCATCATGGGAAACCTTGGCCTTATTGCTCTCATCTGCAATGATCCTCACCTTCACATCCCTATGTACTTATTCCTTGAGAATTTGGCCTTGGTGGATGCCTGGATATCATCCACAGTGACACCCCAGTTGTTAGTCAGTTTCTTTGCAAAGAGCAAAATGATGTCTCTCACTGAATGTAAGATACAATTTTTTTTCCTTTGGAACCAGCATAACCACTGAATGCTTTTTGCTGGCAACAATGGCATAGAATTGCTATGTGGCCATTTGCAAACCATTACTTTATCCAGTTATTATGACCAATAAACGACACATTCAGCTATTAGTTTCATCACTTTTAGGTGGCCTTTTCCATGCCATGCTTCATAATATAACTGTTATTAATATTGACCTTCTGTAATTTTAACATAATACATCACTTTTACTGTGAATTTGTACCACTCTTTAAAATTTCCTGTATGACCCATTACTTTTCTGAGGCATTTATTTTCTCTTGGTCAATACAAGTGTTCAGCATTCTTATTGTTCTCATCTCTTATACACTTATTCTTTTTACAGTCTTAAAGAAGAAGTTGGTACAAAACAAAAATAAGGCCTTCTCCACCTGTGGGGCTCACCTCCTATCTTATTCTTTATACTATAGGCCTCTTCTTGTGATGTATATACATTCTAGGTCTGCACAAGCAGATGATCAAAATATGATGTACTCTCTGTTTTACATGATCATAATTCCTTTCTTAAATCCAATTATCTATAGCTTGAGAAATAAGAAAGTTATAGATTCACTGGCAAACGTGTTGAAGAGGAATGCTTAGATTTCATACTCATATCAGTTCACTTTTTACTGAAATAGACATAAACTGTGCAGATTAGATGTTGCCACTGTTGACCAGGGTTCAAAGTTTTTTACAATTATCATTACCCTAGTGTTTTAAAGAATTAAGCTGAGAGTACTAATAAGCATCGTAAACTCTGTGTACATGTTACTCAAAAAAGTAGATAAAATTCTAATCAAGTTTTCATGCTATATTTAAAAAATTAAAGATGAAAACAAATTAAAATCTTCTGCACATATCTTCTTAATATGTCTTCATAAATGCATTAAGTACTATGATAGTGTATTCACTCTGAAAAGGATTGAAATATGATGTCTTTGATATTAAGAAACCTGCACAGCCTGAAGAATCATATCATGTTTAAAGTCCCCAGTTGTGACAGGCCTGTTTGAATAAACAGAGGGCAAATTTCAGGAATTCTGCTAGCCGTCGAAAAGTCTTCCGTTTCACTCTGTGTGGGACATAGTAAATTTCACTTTTTTGTAGAGTTTCAACTCTCTGTGCTCCAGTTTTGCCCAGTTGTTCAATTGTGTCTCAGTCTTTGCAACCCTATGGAATGTAGCCTACCAGGCTCCTCTGTCCATGGGATTTCCCAGGCAAGAATACTGAGTGGGTTGCCATTTCCCCTTGCATGGGATCTTCCAACCCAAGGATAGAGCCTGCATCTTCTGCACTGGCAGGCAGGTTCTTTACCACTGAGCCACCTGGGAAGCCGTGCAACTCTCTAATCACACAAAAAAGGCAACACAAATGAGTAGTCAATAAAAATGAAATATGAAAAAGGAGTTAAAGCAGGGAAATCATGTCAAATTGCAAGAGGATGCTCTTAGCTCATTGTGTGTCTGTGTCTAACAAGAAGATGGAGAGTGTCTCTCACTGTCTTTCCTCTTGAATGGTTCTGTCCAGTTTGGGGGTATGTTGTAAGGTAATCTGAGAAGCTTTACTGATTGAGAAAGCTAAACAATGAGACTGAAGATTTAATTGGGATGGACATAGAAAGGAAAAAACGAAGTGGCAGAATAGGAAGGAAATGGTCTCAACTTTGATGCAATTTTAAGAAATATGAAACTAATCAGCAAAAAGAAGTAATATGTATAGATTATTAGAATGTGTTGTTAAGAAGAGGCTTCAAGTGCATATTACCAAAGTACAAATAACATTAAAATGATCTATCAGAGTTCAATGAGCAGCTGAGAAAGACATGAAAATGAGCCAAAGTTTGCATGATTTGTGCCCCCCACAATCCTTAAATGTTAGCTTTTGTCACAATCCATACTCTAAGAAAAATAAGTGATTCGTCTTCAGGTCTATCCCTGCCCTTCCAGTCTCACCACTGATTCCATACACATTCCTACTAACACCATTGATGCCCTCAGTCTAAAACTACTCACATCTGTTATTTTCAACATTCTTGATACTTCTACTACTTGGTTATGTTCCAAACATTGTTGTCAGATTATTTGTTATGAAAAGAACTCTAATTAGTATTTCTCCTCAATAATTTTTAATGAATTGTATTGCTATCAGATTATGTATATATATTGTATACCTATCTAGAGATCTCTATATGCATATGTATATGTTTATTTGTTTATGTGTATCAACATATTGCATGATTTATAAACATATCTATCCTTAACTATAACTTATCCTGCATTTGTTCATGTTGGCATTATTTTGGGTCTTTCCTCTCAAAAAATTTTGATTTAACTCCAAATTCTCTTCTTCCACTATTCTCCTAATGGCCCCAATGTTATAACAAAAATGAATCACTGAAACTCTTCCGGAAAAATCTTCCTCTCGGATACATTTTTTTTTTTTTCATATAGGTCTCTCTACTGGAACATCCTCCCCAAGTACGTCTATCTTCATTTGAAATTATATCAGTCCTTCCTTCAAGGTCTATCTTAAATGTTATATCTTCCACAACACATTTCCAGAACACCTCAAAGAGAAAAAGAATGGTCCCTCATTTTGAAACATTGAATTGTTTATTTATACTCTTAGGCCATGGATAACACTGTAATGCCTATTTGGGGCCTATAGACCATTTTTAGGTTACAGTTTAGAAATCTCACTATTCTCTCATTTATTCCTATGTGGTGCTTAGCACAGTTGCTTACACACATGAGGTCCTAAATAGATATGCAATATATGTAAACTTGAAATGATTCTGACAGCATAAATATTTCAAATGAAGTATGAATGCATCACTTACTTTTCAGTCTTCCAATGAGCTCACAGAGATTACTAGGCCTGGGATGGCTACTCCATGTCAATGCACCTTCATGTGTTTCTTTCAAGATGATCACAAGCATCACATACCTAAAGTGAATTAATCTTGTTCTTCTTAGAAAGAGGATCAGCTCCAGTGATAGAGTATGACAAAATATCAGGGTGAAGCTCTTTAGTTAGACATTTGGGTTAAAGATGAAAACCATATAAATATTTACAACAAATAACATTATTATTTTTGGAGGTACAGGTCACAAGATTAGAACAGGTGATCTGCTTTCCTTTTGCTTCCTGAGGGGCATCACCAAATCCCAGAAAGCAAATGAAAGGATAACAGTCATGATGCTTTCATTATTTTTCACTAGGGAATCTATGTATTTCCATATATCTATAATGCATTCATTTTCATTGCTGTATAATATTCCCATTGTTCTGATTTTTTTCCTGTAAAGTTTTGCTTTTTCATACACATATAGTTATGACCCACAGACTACACTGCTAATATAAGCAAATGATATATGTGTTTTATAATCATAAAAGTTTGTTTCCCTGTTTGGCCTTTTGTTTGAATGAAAAGGTTGACAACAAGCTATGCATACGTGAGCATGGTTTACCTGTCAAGTCCTTCTTTACATTGGGTGGGTATAAAGAAAGCACTAGGGGTCTATCAGAAACTCAGGCTTCCTATGTAGCCTTCTGTTGAACATGTCTAATCTAGAGATTCTACTGCTATGATGTGTCTTTCTTAACTATTTTATGCTCTCCAGAAATTCACCAAATCTCCTCACTGATGTTTTCCCATTCTCACTCCTATTAAACATTTTTTTCATTTTTGTATATCATGTATGTCATTTCAGTATCATGTTGGAAAAGATGTCAAGTATGAACTTGAGCAAAGCTCAAGAAACTATGAAATTAAATTACATATATATTATTTAATGGTATTTAGATGCAATGAACTATCACATTGCTTATGACAATGCTAAGTTCATCCAGTTGTCTGAAGCACTACTTATATTGGATTAAACTACACATTGGAGATGCTAATAATATAACATAAATACTCTTTATTATGAAGCTATAAGGATATTCTTAACCTAGAAATTTAAAAGACTCCACAGTTCCTTTCTCTTTATGTACATTTATAAACATTTTTTTATCATCATTTTACAATATCTTATGCAGTTGAGAAGTTTCAGAATATTATCCTATACAGTGTTCAAATAGGGCTTCCCAGGCTGTACAGTGGTTAAGATTCCACCTTGCAATGCAGGGGATACTGGTTCAACTTCTGGTCTGGGAAGATCCAACATGTGTGTTTTTTTGGAATTCCCTTTCTTTTCTATGATCCAGTACATGTTGCCAATTTGATCCCTGGTTGCTGGGCCTTTTCTAAACCCACCTTGGACATGTGGAAGTTCTCAGTTCATGAAATGCTGAAGCCTAGCTTGAAGGATTTTGAGCATAACCTTACTAGCATGGGAGATGAGTATAACAGTCCAGTAGTCTGAACATTCTTTAGTACTGCCCTTCTCGGGAACTGGGATGAGGACTGACCTTTTCTAGTGCTGTGGCCACTTCTGGGTTTTAAATTTGCTGACATATTTGGTGCAGCACTTTAATAGCATCATCTTTTAGGATTTTAAATAGCTGGAATTCTGTCACCTCCACTAGCTTTATTGGCAGCAGTGATTCTTAAGGCCCACTTGACTTCACACTCCAGAATATCTGGCTCTGGGTGAGTGACCACACCATTGTGGTTACCTGGGTCATTAAGATCTTTTCTGTATATTTTTGCCATCTCTTCTTGATCTCTTCTGCATCTATTAGGTCTTTATCATTTCTGTCCTTAATTGGGCCCATTTTTAGATGAAATGTTCCTTTGATATTTCCAATATTCTTGACGAGATCTCTAGTCTTTCCCATTCTATTGTTTTCCTCTATTTCTTTGCATTGTTCATTGAAGAAGGCCTTCTTGTCCCTCCTTCCTATTCTCTAGCATTTTGCAGCTGGTTGCGTGTAGCTTTCCCTTTATCCCTTGCTTTTGGCTTCCCTTCTTTCCTCAGCTATTTGTAAAGCTTTCCCAGACAACTGCTTTGGCTTCTTGCATTTTCCTTTGGGATGGCTTTGCTCACGGATTCCTGTACAATATTATGAACCGCTGTCCATAGTTCTTCAGGCACTCTGTTTACTAGGCCTAATCTCTTGAATTTATTTGTCACCTCCACTGTAAATTTGATTTCAGTCATAGTTGACTGGCTTAGCGGTTTTCCCCACTTTCTTTAGTTTAAGCCTGAATTTTGCTACAAAGAGCTGATGATCTGATCCACAGTCAGCTCCAGGTCTTGTTTTTTCTGACTGTATACTTAAAGTCATCTCTTGTGTTGTTGAAAAAGGATGTTCGTTATGATCAATGCATTCTCTTGGCAGAATTCTGTTAGCCTTTGCCTGCTTCATTTTGTACTCCAAGGCCAAATCTGTCTGTTACTCCAGGTATCTCTTTACTTGCTACTTTTGCATTCCAATACCCTATGAATAAGAAATACATCTTTCTTCAGTGTTAGTCCTATGAAGTCTTGTAGATCTTCAAGTGTACCCACTATCAACTTGGCACCCATAAACATTTTTTTAAACTGTAATTAAACTTCAAATAAGGATAACAGTAAGGGCATAGTTCTACCAATAATGATGCAATTGTGCTGTGTACAATCAAAAATGCATCAAAAAGGGGCTTCCCTGGCAGTCCTGTGGTTAAGAATCTACCTGCCCAATGCAAGGGACATGGGCTCAGTCCCTATTCAGGAAGACTCCACACACCACGGGACAACTAAGCCTGTGTTCCACAACCACTAAGCCTGTGCTCTAGAGCCTGCGACCCACAACTACTGCAACTACTGAAGCCAATGCACTCTGGTGCCTGAGCTGCACAACAAGAGAAGTCACCACAATAAAAAGCTCATGCACCTCAAGGAAGAGTAGTCCCTGTTTGCTGCAACTAGAGAAAGCCTGCACAGAAAGTCTCCTGCAGCAATGAAGACCCAGTGCAGCCAAAAATAAGTAAGTAAAATAAGTAAATAAATTATTTTCAAAGGTACTAAGAGGGAAAATATTTATTTTTTAATATCTGATAACTTAAATGCAATGATGTTAAATTGACAATGATTAATCATAAGATATTTACTCAATACATCTTATGATAAGGGAATAATAGTGTAAGGAAAAGTAAGACATTTGTTGTACACAAACACACACACATACACCATAATGTACTCTTATCAAAGTAAGGAAGAAATACTCAAGGCATTTTGTAACTGATCTCGTGGTATTTATAACTACCTTTTTCCACTTCCAAGGGCTTCCCTGGTGGCTCAGAGGTTAAAGCCTCTGCCTCCAATGCAGGAGACCCAGGTTCGGTACCTGGGTTGGGAAGATCCCCTGGAGAAGGAAATGGCAATCCACTCCAGTATTCTTGCCTGGAGAATCCCATGGATGGAGAAGCCTAGTAGGTTACAGTCCATGGGGTCGCAAAGAGTCAGACACGACTGAGCGACTTCACCTCACCTCGCCTCTTCCACTTCCAAATCCATTTTCCCTTTACTTTCATCAAGTACTGCAGTTAGTCACTATTTATCTGGTGGGGTGACTCAAATCATCATTCTCAAAGAGTCTAGAAAATTCAAAGTTCTGCCCAATTAAAAAGAAAAAAATTATTGGGGGCTTCCCTGGTGGCTCAGCTTAAAGAAGTCACCTGCCAATTCAGGAAATGAGGGTTCTCAATCCTTGGGTTGGGAAGATCCCTCAGAAAAGGAAATAGCAACCTACTCCAGTATTCTTACCTGGGAAATCCCAGGGACAGAGGGACCTGGTGGGCTACAGTCCATGGGGTTGCAAAAGAGTCAGACATAACTTAGCAACACAACAATAACAATAGCTGATTACAATGTTATATTAGTGTCTGCAGTACAGCAAAGTGACTTAGTTATACATATGTCCACTCTTTTTAAGATTCTTTTCCAATATAGGTCATTACAGAGTACTGAATAGAGTTCTCTGTGCTATACAGTAGGTCCTTATTAGCAATCTGTTTCATATCATATGGTAGTGTGTATGTATCAATCCCAATCTTCCAATTTATCCCTTTCCTCTTATCCCCTAGTAACTATGTTTGTTTTCTAAATCTGTAACTCTATATCTGTTTTATAGATAAATTAATTTGTAGGCTTTTTCAAGATTCTACATATAAGTGATATCATAATTGTCTTTCTCTGTCTGGCTTACTTTATTCAGAATGACAATCTCTAGATCCATTCATGTTGCTTCATTTGTTGAAGTTTGTCACTGAAGTAAGTTTCAGAGACTAGTATTTCTAAGAGATGCTCTGAGGGATTTTCTTTTTCCAGATACGATTTTCTTTATCCCATTATGGAGCAGTAGTCCAGTTTCCCTTGGTAGTCAGGATCAGTCACTTCTGGTGACTTAGCCTTCCTTGCCTAATGATTCAGAGGAATGAGGAGCCCAAAGTGGCCCGTACCACTCTTAAGATCCTACTCAATGGAATCACTGCTGTGTGTGCTGGTGGAAGTATTCTTCCCTCTGGCTATAAGGGCTCTCAACCTCTGAGCACAATATCTTGGAAAATGAAGTTAATTTGTCTAGTGGATCTCTAGGTGTAATACTGAGTGGTGCCATTTCCATTTCTACGTCTTGTTTTTGAGCTGTGAGTCCTAGCTATCTGAGAGACAGTACTATGTATTAGATGCTGATTTTAAAAGCACACAGCCTTCTGAAGAACCTTGATCATCTATGGTACTGTCCATCCAGGAAATACTGTAACTGAGTTATAAAAGGCCATTCTGACATTCTCTCAATCTAACAGCTTCAGAATGAAGGGGAACCAGGTAAAACAAGTGAACTCAATAGTAATGGGGTTATCATCACATTTCATTTGCTATTGAAGTAAGATGAGCAGTAGATAAGTAATCTTGTAAGTCCACAGAGAGGTGTTTTTTTTGTTTGTTTTTTTGTTTTTTGTTTTTCAGAAACACTGTCTGCAGGGAAGGAAAATCAGTATCTAGAGTTAGTATCTATTCTAGTAAGGACAAAACACTGACCTTTCCACAATGGAAAATTGTCCAGTGTAATCAATCTGTCACCAGGAAGCTAGCTGATCACCTCGACAAACAGCACACTATCAAGGACTCATTGTTGGTCTCTGCTGGCAGACTGGGCACTAAGATGTGGTCACGGCCAGGCTGGCCATGGTGAGTAGAAGCCCATGTTGCTGACCCCATAGGTAAACTTTGTTCCTGCCACCGTGGTCCCCTTTGAGTTCATTTGGTGATGACGATGGTAGGGTGGCTGAGAAGAAGGCAATGGCAACGCCACTCCAGTACTGTTGCCTGGAGAATCCCATGGATAGAGGAGCCTGGTAGCCTGCAGTCCATGGGGTCACTAAGAGTTGGACACGACTGAGTGACTTCACTTTCACTTTTCACTTTCATGCACTGGAGAAGGAAATGGCAACCCACTCCAGTGTTCTTGCCTGGAGAATCCTAGAGACGGCAGAGCCTGGTGGGCTGCCGTCTGTGGGGTGTCACAGAGTCGAACACAACTGACATGACTTAGCAGCAGCAGCTGCTGCAGCAGCAGGGTGGCTGAAGAAGAATGTTGACTGGTATCCATGACTGGGTCATTCTCTCCACTTCATTATTAAAGTCATCCACTGCTGAAGTCATCCTTCAGTGAGCATTCACATCAGACACAAATATCTTTATGATTTTTCCCATTTAGAGGGAAATATCCACATACTTCTTCCTCAGCTATCCTTGCCATCAACTTTCCAGTATTATTGCTTCAAAGTCCCTTACCATCCAGCCAAACTATTTGTTAAAGCCCACGAATCACTATATAATCACATACCTAGCCATTTATATTTACAGACAAATAAGCTATCAGGTATCCAAGTTTGGCCCATTGGGAAGATATTCCATCACACTGTCTGCCAGGGAAGTCACAGAGCGGGAGTAGTGTTAGAGTAGTCCACTTTGGAATGGCGTCTGTATATGATGCAGCACCATTGGTAAACCAGATCCAGGTCTTCTATTTCTTTGTTAATTATAGACAACCCCTACCCCTCCTATTAGGCCACAAGTGCAGGTTGGGGTAGAGAATCCAGTGCAGCAGGCATGGGAACCATGGGCATTTGGGTTGCTTCTTCATAGACATTACTGGTACCTTCAAGTCTTGCTCAGGCTAGAACATGTACATATCACTTGCATTTAATAATGGTGTGACAGTGTACTCCCAATTTAATGGCCTGGCAATCATACAACACTCAATTCAGGAAAGACAGCTCAGATGCCATGTAAAACTAATGACCTGTTGTTAAGCATTCAGTGTGAGCCACCAGGGAAGCCCCTAACAAGGCACAGGGCAGGCTAATAGCTGTTATTCACATGCTGCTGTTCAGTGGCTCCATTACATCCAACTCTTTGCAACCACATGGACTGCAGCATGCCAGGTTTGCCTGTCCTTCACTGTCTCCAGGAGTTTGTTCAAACTCATGGCCATTGAGTTAATGATGCCATCCAACCATCTCACCTTGTCACCCCATTTTTCTCATGCCCTCAATCTTTCCCAGCATCAGGGTCTTTTCTAATGTGTCAGAACTTCACATCAGGTGCCCAAAGTATTGGAGCTTCATCTTCAGCATCAGTCCTTCCAATAAATATTCAAGATTGATTTCTTTTAGGATTAACTGGTTTGATCAACTTGCTGGCCAAGATAATCTTAAGAACCTTCTCCAGCATTAAATTTTGAAAGCATTTAATCAATACTTTGGCGCTGAGCCTTCTCTATGGTCCAACTCTCAAATCTGTACATGACTACTGGAAAAACCATAGCTTTGACTATACAATAGTTCTATGAAGACCGACAAGATCTTCTAGAACTAGCACACACAAAAAGCTGTCCTTTTCATCATAGGGGACTGGATTGCAAAAGTAGGAAGTCAAGAGATATCTGGGGTTACAGGCAAATTTGGCCTTTGAGTACAAAATGAAGCAGGGGAAAGGTTAACAGAGTTTTGCCAAGAGAATGCATTGGTCATAGCAAACACCTTCTTCCAACAAAATAAGAGATAACTCTACACATGACATCATCAGATGGTTAATACCAAAATCATATTGATTTGCTGGGGGCCAGTGTGAGGAACTCTGCCCATGGCAAAGGTCACGAGGAAGGACGCCTGGCATATGCAAAGGCATGATTAAGCCTCAGGAAACCCCTGTTCCCGAGCATCTACCCCCAAAACCAGAGTACCTTACTGGGAGCTCTCCCCCATAACCATTTCTCTCAGAGAAGGAGTTAACTTGCAGCTCCAGTTAATAAAAATTCCTGGACGTGACAAGAGTGTTTCAACTTACGAACTCTGAAGGTTCTCTAGCCTGCCTGATCAGGTTCATCTGGCCGCATGTGATTGTTTACAACCCTCCAACTGTGAGAGACACGAGATGCTTTAAAACTTTCTAAATACAGACTCTTTTGAGAAGTTAGAAGATTATTAGTATAGTATTAGTGGGTTGATTAGGAATTATATTGGTGAAGGGTATTTTCATTTGTCCTGTCAGTAATTACTGCTAATTCCTTGTCCTGGGTGTGACAAGGGTGTCTCAGGTCAAACCTCTCTGCTGACAGACTAGCTTGTGTGACAACCTCTCAACCATAAACAGCACAGAGAGTTTGGAGTATTAGCACAGGGCTTTTCTCATTTGATTGCCGCCAGGCCTCCATATCCTTAGGCACTTGGGAATATATTAATCAATGTATTTGGAATATAGAAAAGGAAATATAGTAGTTTTTGATGTTAGCAATATTAGACTTTTTGAGTTAATGAATTTTCTCTTTTGTTATAGATTATTATACTTTGTTATAAATCACTGTGTCCTTGCTATGCAAAAATGTAACTTTATCACTATCTTAAGACTAAACAGATCTTAAGGGAAATATTGGTGAAAGGATTTTCATTTGTTGGGCTGATGTCTGCTGCTAAACCTCTGCATTCCCTGCCCTTATAATAAATATAACTAGCATATAGGAGAAATAAGTATTAACCTTTAAGCATATAGAAAAAATAAGTATTAACCTTTAAGATTAATCATGTTAACCTTAGGTTAAGTAAATTCCTTTCTTGATTGTAACTCACTACACCCTCACTCTATAGGAATGCAACTTTATTTGGAGGGTGGTCCCTGGTTTAAGAAAAAATACCCTTGGAAAAAATAAGATTTTTGGTTATCAGAAAGAAAGGGTTGTAAATGTCAGCAGGCAGAAATGGCTTGAAGATGATGTAAAACCCCTAAGACCTTTGTTTAATGTAAAGCACCTGATTTTGATTAAAGGTCAGAACTCCTGACCCCCGGGTGAGTCTGTATTCATCCCTATATGTAACAAAAGGTATATAAGAAAATGGGAAAAATAAAGAAATGGGATCAGTTTCTGGAAAGACTGATTCCCCCGTGTCATTTCTTTCTTGCTCCCCGTTTTCCTGGCTGAATTCCCATCTGGCATGGGGGTACGCACCAAGCCTATTAACTCTGCCTGGGCTTCTAAGATCAGACCGGGGAGACCTCAGTGCCTCCTCTCCTTCGGGAGAATGGAAAGACGCCTGTGGCCCACGTAGGTGGTGAATAGTATTTCACTTAAACCAGTTATTCAGCCTCTTTTTCTCCACTAATTTTCCTACTACACTATCCACTTCTAATCTCTTTTTATATCTGTAATTAAATAAGTTTTTTCCAGGACACCTACTCCATCCCCACCTTCGAATCACCCCACATTTCGATCCACTGGGGCTGGACCCTGGCATTGATTATATTCTTTGCAGCCAAAGATGGAGAAGCTCTATTCAGTCAGCAAAGACAAGACTGGCATCTGACTGTGGCTCAGATCATTAACTCCTTACTGCAAAATTCAGATTTAAATTGAAAAGAGTAGGGAGAACCACTAGACCATTCAGGTATGACCTAAATCAATCTTATGATTATACAGCAGAAGTTACAAATAGATTCAAAGTATTATATCTGACAGACAGAGTGCCTGAAGAACTATGAACGGAGGTTCATAACATTGTACAGGAGGCAGTGATCAAGACCATCCTCAAGAAAATGAAATGCAAAAAGGCAAAATGGCTGTCTGAGGAGGTCTTGCAAATAGCTGAGAAATGAAGAGAAGCAAAAGGCAAAGAGAAAAGGAAAGATATACCCATTTGATTGCAGAGTTCCAAAGAACACCAAGGAGAGATAAGAAAGCCTTTTGCAGTGATCAATTCAAAGAAATAGAAAAAAAAAAAAAAAAGAATGAGAAAGACTAGAGTTCTCTTCAAGAAAATTAGAGATATCAAAGGAACATTTCATGCAAAGATAGGCACAATAAAGGACAAAAACAGTATGGACCTAAGAAGCAGAAGATATTAACAAGAGGTGGCAAGAATATACAAAAGAACTATACAGAAAAGATCTTCATGACCCAGATAACCATGATGGTGTGATCACTCACCTAGAGCTAGACATCCTGGAATGCGAAGTCAAGTGGGCCTTAGGAAACATCACCACAAACAAAAATAGGTGATGGAATTAAAAGATGATGCTGTTAAATAGCTGCACTCAACATGCCAGCAAATTTGGAAAACTGAGCAGAGGCCACAGGACTGGAAAAGATCAGTTTTCATTCCAATCCCCAAAACGGTAATGCCAAAAAAAATGTTCAAACTACTGCACAGTTGCACTCATCTCTCACATTAGCAAAGGAACACTCAAATTCTCCAAGCAAGGTTTCAATAGTATATGAACAATGACTTCCATTTGTTCAAACTGGATTTAGAAAAGGCAGAGGAACCAGAGGTCAAATTGTCAACATTCACTGGATCCTTGAAAAAGCAGGAGAGTTCCAGAAAAACATCTACTCTGCATTATTGACTATGCCAAAACCTTTGACTGTGTGGATCACAATAAACTTTGGAAAACTCTGAAAGAGATGGGGATGCCAGATCATCTTACCTGCCTCCTGAGAAATCTGTATGCAGGTCAAGAAGCAACAGTTAGAACTGAACATGGAACAACAGACTGGTTCCAAATAGGAAAAGGAGTACGTCAAGGCTATATATTGTAACCATGCTTATTTAACTTCTATGCAGAGTACATCATGAGAAGCACTGGGCTGGATGAAACACAAGCTGGAATCAAGATTGCTGGGAGAAATCTCAATAACCTCAGATATGCAGATGACACCACCCTTATGGCAGAAAGTGAAGAAGAACAAAAGAGGCTCTTGATGAAAGTGAATGAGAAGAGTGAAAAAGTTGCCCTAAAATTCAACATTCAAAAAGCTAAGATCATGGCATCTGGTCCCACCACTTTATGGCAAATAGATGGGGAAACAATGGAAACAGTGAGAGACTTTATATTTTGGGGGGCAGGGGGCTCCAAATTCACTGTAGATGATGACTGTAGCCATTAAATTAAAAGACATTTGCTCCTTGAAAGAAAAGCTATGACAAACCTAGACAGCATATTAAAAAGCAGAGAGAGAGATGATATGGGGTGGGAGGTTGGAGGGGGGTTCAGGATTGGAAACTCATGTACACCCGTGGTGGATTCATGTCAATGTATGGCAAAACCAATACAGTATTGTAAAGTACAATAAAGTAAAAATAAGAATTAAAAAAAAAAAACACCCCCCCCCAAAAAAAAGCAGAGAATACTTTGCCAACAAAGGTCTGCTGAATCATATCTATGATTTTTCCAGTAGTCATATATGGATGTGAGAGTTGGACCATAAAGAAAGTTGAGCATGGAAGAATTGATGCCTTTGAATTGTGGTGTTGTATAAGACTCTTAAGAGTCCCTTGGACTTCAAAGAGATCCAACCAGTCAGTCCTAAAGGAAATCATTCCTGAATATTCATTGGAAAGATCAATGATGAAGCTGAAACTCCGATACTTTGGCCACCTGATGTGAAGAACTGACCCATTGGAAAGGGCTCTGATTCTGAGAAAGACTGAAGGCAGGAGGAGAAAGGGATGACAGAGTATGAGGTGGTTGGATGGCATCACTGACTTGATGGACATGAGTTTGAGCAAGCTCTGGGAGTTGGTGATGGACAGGGAAGCCTGGTCTTCTGCAGTCCCAGGGTTTCCTGAATATTCATTGGAAAGATCAATGATGAAGCTGAAACTCCGATACTTTGGCCACCTGATGTGAAGAACTGACCCATTGGAAAGGGCTCTGATTCTGAGAAAGACTGAAGGCAGGAGGAGAAAGGGATGACAGAGTATGAGGTGGTTGGATGGCATCACTGACTTGATGGACATGAGTTTGAGCAAGCTCTGGGAGTTGGTGATGGACAGGGAAGCCTGGTCTTCTGCAGTCCCAGGGGTCACAAAGTGTTAGACACAACTGAGTGACTGAACTGAAATGAAATTTACTATACAGACCTTTGTCGGCAATGTAATGTCTGTGCTTTCAATACACTGTCTAGGTTTGTCATAGCTTTTCTTCTAAGGAGCAAGCATCTTCTAATTTCATGGCTGTAATCATTATCCACAGTGATTTTGGAGCCCAAGAAAATGAAGTCTGTTACTGTTTCCATTTTTTCCCCATCTATTTGCCATGAAGTTATGCTTCCTCCCATGGAGAGTATTTATCTGCAACAGATCTGAAGGCTTTGTTCCAAACCTAAGGTTTAGCACTTATCTTGACCTGCCAAAGGCTCCAAAGAGCATCCCTATCTTCCACTACCACTTCAAGTACCTGTTTCTGCTGGATCATACGGTCCAAGTGGCACCACAGCTTGGAGAGAAGGCCAGGTCTTTTGCAAATCTTTCGTCTGTTCTGAGCCATGCCTAAATCAAGCAGATTTTCTGGTCCCTTGATAAAGTGGTTGTCTAAATGTAGTCAATAAGGATAATTTTCCTTCTAAAATTCATAGTAGCCTACTAAGTGTTCTGTCTCCTTTTTGGTTGCAGGATGGGCTAGATGCAACAATGTATCTATATCAATGAAGCTATAATTCCCCATGACCCACACAACTGAATCTCAAGAATTTCACTAAATTAAGTGGACCCTGAAATTTTGGGGGTTTATTTCTCATCTTCTATCAGGCAAATGTCTACCAATAAGTCTAAAGCAGTTGTTGTTTCTTGCTCCCTAGGTTCAGTCAGCATAATGGACCAGTGGGATATCTTGTAGAAGGAAAAGAAATAAAAATCCCCAGAGAAAAATTTATAAATCATGTATGTGATAAAAGCCTTGTATACTAGATATACAAAAAATTCTCAAAACCTAATAATAAGAAAACATATAGCTCCATTAAAAAGGACAAAAGTTTAAACAGACAGGTCACTAAACTAAATGTATATATGTCAAATAAGAACACAAAAACAAGCTCCATACCATTGTTCTTGGGGAATATGTAAGTGAAGACCACAATGAGATACTATGACCCAACTATTAAAATAACTAAAATTGAAAAGACTATTCCTATCGGAAGTAGTGATACAGACTTTTGTACTAATAATTAGGCAACAAAGAGTTTAAGGTAATTACATGAAGTTGAAGAGGGCAGTGTGTTTCTCCTTTATCTATGATTTTTTCAACTCTTTTTAAGGTTTTACTGGCACAAATTTAAGAAATACTATGATTGATTAATGAGTCTACCAAAATATATGCTTCTTTTTTTCCCTAGCTGCCAGTCATGTCTTAAGTTGAGGTTAAACATTTTTCTGCTCTTCAAAGTACAATATTACTATTTTCATATTATGTTCTTTTGACATAAATGTTATTTTTATAAATGAATTCTGTATGCCAAGTACTCTGTTAATAAGTAAAGGCAAATCTGAACATGTGACAACCCTGTTCAAAATCCCTCAGTAGTTTTCCTTTGAGATAAAAGTCCCCAGCCTAGTCTTCCATGCTGTGATTCAACCCATGCTGGCCTGCCATGTCCCTTCTGGCTCCTCTTTGCTTTCCTCTTTTGCATGTCAGCTCCATCTGCCTTCCCCCCCCCCCCCCAACTTCACTAATGATCTAGTTCTCTGATAAGCTAGGCCTCCCAATGAAGGAAAACCCTGAGGATGCTAAATGTCTAGAGGCATCACCTTGGTAGAAATGAAGACCCTCAGGACACAGCCCTGACCTACTGAAACAGAATATGCACTTTCAGAAAATCACCAGGAGATTCACAGGGACTAAAGTTGGAGAGGCACTGATCTAGGCCACCTCCCACTGTGATCCTTTGTTTTATCTTTGCTCCTTCCCTTGACCTATGTCTAGTAAAATTTTTCTCCAAAAATTTCACTGTAAAGTGGGGAGTTCTTTGCAGATCTGGATGTGAGCTATAGTTTGCATCAAGAGGACAACTTTCTTGTACTTGACTCCTAAAGGCAGTCTAGAATTTTGTCCTCATTGAATTCATGTATAGTCAGCTCAGAAAAGACCATACTAATCAAAGCACTCAAAATTTGTGGATGAATTGAAGTTTGTATAAACATGCCAGAAGTGTCATCTGTTGTGGAAGGTAGTGACATAAAATACAATTTCAGTTGTTAAAACTAGAATTGTATACAGTGACTTGATGTTTATGATTTTAGTAATGCCCTGTGGAACAACCTGGACTTTTCCTACAGGTTCAAATCTATAATGCCCAGAGGAACAACTTAGTTTTGTCCTAAAGGGAATCAATGCATGATATTAGGAAATTTTAGTGCCTCATTCCTTCCTCTTCTGTTTAAAAAGCACACTTTCATATAATTGGTTGACTCTTCTGTTCAAAGCTAATTTACAGAAACAAAATTTTCCTGACCTTGGGAAATGAATGTGCAAGGAATTGTGGCCTGTGTCATTATCATTCCAGTGAGGCTGCATTATTTTCTACTTAAAAAGCCTACCTCTTTGAAAGGACCACCACAATTTCTCACAAGATATGGGGAAAAGAGAAGTAACTTCTGTAAGGCATATTATTCTTAGGTAAAACAGTTAGAATACTGTAAAATCTGTCATTTTAAACTGACTTACTAGATGCCAAAAAGGCAGGTGAAAAAAATTAACAATTAATGAAATATCTATATATCATATTTTTGTGACTAAATCTAGATAGGCAAAATAACTGTAAGACTGAATTTTCCCTCAATGACAATTTATTATCTTTCTAACATAACTATAAAGACTTCATAAATTTTAGTGAACTAGAATCTTAAAGAATTTAAACTGGCTTTAAATATAGGTCACATGTTTCCTACATAAGAAATTTTTCTGGGTATTCTGATTAAAAGTTTCATTCTTCTTAATCACAGTTGCTGATTAAACTTTTAAGGTAAGTCCCTTACATATTAATTTCTCTATTTTCTCACCTACTTCTGAGACTACTTTTATTATTTTAATATATATTGTAAGAAATATGCATAAAATGTTCCCCTATTGCTCCTTCCAAGTTTATACTTAATAAAGACCCACACACATATTGAATTTGAGCATTTTCAATTATCCTTTAATTTGGAATTACAAGGAAGGGAGCCTATTCCAAATTAAATACATTTGACAACTAGAATTACTGGCATTGGTTATTTATATTACTTGAATTAGGCTCCAGTCTTTGGCTTAATTTTATTTTACTAGAAAAACTGGTGGAGAAGAAAGTGCTCTCAAATAAACACAGCAGGATTTCTAGAAAAAATCAGCTCTAATCACTCTAATAAAACATATAAATCAATTTTTAATTAATTGTGGAAAGAACTTTCCAGCAATGCTAATATATTTAAAAACAGTCAAAGTTTCTAAGGTAAAATTTAAAATTAAATTCTCTGTGCCACACACAAATTCCCTAGGAAGACAATCTTTGAATTTTGAAAAAAAGAATACAGAAAGATTACTAGTGTTGGCAACATTTAATGAAAACCAGGATTAAGGCAAATATTTACCTGCAAATTTTCCCCATATTTCCTTCTCGGTGTTTATATGATACTACCTGTCTTCATTGTCTTGTCTTTCCTAGTTTTCTATCTGCGGCTCTGTTATGCTTTTTTATATTTCTCCACTTGTTTTTTTATATAACTCACCCAATTGCTCCTTCTACTTCTACCCTCTTTCTCATCTTGGTGCCTTCCTCTCTTCAGAAAGTGTGAAAGAAAGTGAAAGCGTTAGACTCTCAGTCATGTCTGATTCTTTGCAATCCCACGGACTGTAGACTGCCAGGCTCCTCTGTCCATGGAATTTTCCAGGCAAGAATACTGGAGTGGGTTGCCATTCCCTTCTCCAGGGTATCTTCCCAACCCAGGGATTGAACCCGGGTTTACTGCACTGCAGGCAGATTCTTTACTTGTAGACTGCCAGGCTCCTCTGTCCATGGAATTTTCCAGGCAAGAATACTGGAGTGGGTTGCCATTCCCTTCTCCAGGGTATCTTCCCAACCCAGGGATTGAACCCGGGTTTACTGCACTGCAGGCAGATTCTTTACCATCTGAGCCACCAGGGAAGGTCGAGAAAATATGTATCTAAACACTTTAGAAAATATGTATTTAAATACTCTACAGGGAAAGAAAAACTTGTCTATAGGAAGTAGAAAAATTATAATTATTATCCATTTTTTTCTTGGTGTACTCAAAAACATTCTCCTCATGTTATGTGTGATGCTTCCCGTTCATTTCTCACTATTCTCTGACCTCAACTCAATCATAAACTGGAAACTCCTCTCACTAAAGACACTAAAAATCTCTCATTTCCCAGACTCAATGATTGTTCATCTCTTGTTCTACGGGAGCATTCATTTTGCCAATCAGTGTTGCACTTCATTATGTTCTTGTGTCTTTTTTCTCTTTATGTTTACAACACTCAACTCTCCAGTTCTTCCTTCGGCTTCTCTGATTACTCTGCTCAGTGTATCTTTTTGGTCTCTCCCTTATCTCTCCGGGAGTTGGTGATGGACAGGGAGGCCTGGGGGGCTACAATTCATGGGGTTGCAAAGAGTTGGGCACGACTGAGTGATTGAACTGAACTGAACTGATCTCTCTTTGGCTAAAGCTAGGGCACTTGTTTGTAACAGAAAATTAGTTAGCTGAATGGAACTTGACTATTACATAGAAATTCCAGGGAGATTGGAGGAATCTGCTGATAAATGGGCAGGAACAAAAGAAAACAATACGGTGAGACAGCAGCCCAAATCAAATCTCCACACTTGCTCAGTAGGAGCTCCTATCGCAGCTGCTGAATTGTAGAAGCCACAGCTCACGCTGACAATGCAGCTGGTGCAGATGCAAGAAGCATTTCCTAGGGTCTTGATCTGGCTTCCGTGGCTGACTTTGCAACGCAAATTCGTTTTTTCCTGTCCCTTTGCTCCATGCTCGATGTCACAAATCCAGTGTTAGTATGTTTGACTATTCAAACCTAGATAAGTCCCCTTACTCTAGTTGTGAGGGGATGGAAAAGTGAGTTTCTGGCTTCTCTGACTTCTAGAGTAAGTGGTAGACTTTGCCTGATACCAAGACTCATGTAGTAGAAAAGAGGATCATTTTCAGCTCTCTAAAATGATATGTATCGATTTCAAAACTTCTTTAATAAAAGTTGCTGAATTTTTTTTTTCTATATCCTCCTCTTTTTTCCTTATGCACACTTTCTAATGGTTAGGTCATTCATAAGTATGCCTTCACTTATCCAAATACTCCAAAATCATTGTTTATATTAAGTGCTGACAAACATACTACTAAGCTATCCCACTTGGATATTCAGAAGATGCTTTCTCCACAAAGTGGCCCAAACATCTGAATTCTCAAATTCAATTTGTGATGACCATCTATCCAACTGTCTCCTTTCTCCTTCACTGACCACCTCCTTCACATCTAAGTTACTGAGTCTTAGTGACTCTACGATTTGATTTATTTCTATCTTTTTTCCCTCCTTACGCAAATTCGTTTTTTCCTGTCCCTTTGCTCCATGCTCGATGTCACAAATCCAGTGTTAGTATGTTTGACTATTCAAACCTAGATCAAGTCCCCTTACTCTAGTTGTGAGGGGATGGAAAAGTGAGTTTCTGGCTTCTCTGACTTCTAGAGTAAGTGGTAGACTTTGCCTGATACCAAGACTCATGTAGTAGAAAAGAGGATCATTTTCAGCTCTCTAAAATGATATGTATCGATTTCAAAACTTCTTTAATAAAAGTTGCTGAATTTTTTTTTTCTATATCCTCCTCTTTTTTCCTTATGCACACTTTCTAATGGTTAGGTCATTCATAAGTATGCCTTCAC
Organism: Madoqua kirkii; assembly: GCA_006408675.1. Lineage (NCBI taxonomy): Eukaryota > Metazoa > Chordata > Mammalia > Artiodactyla > Bovidae > Madoqua > Madoqua kirkii. The sequence continues at coordinate 34,035 of SJYC01034541.1, forward strand.
TTATCCAAATACTCCAAAATCATTGTTTATATTAAGTGCTGACAAACATACTACTAAGCTATCCCACTTGGATATTCAGAAGATGCTTTCTCCACAAAGTGGCCCAAACATCTGAATTCTCAAATTCAATTTGTGATGACCATCTATCCAACTGTCTCCTTTCTCCTTCACTGACCACCTCCTTCACATCTAAGTTACTGAGTCTTAGTGACTCTACGATTTGATTTATTTCTATCTTTTTTCCCTCCTCTTCATGGGTAACCCCATACTGTAGCCCGCCAGGCTCCTCTGTGGGATTGCCCAAACAAGAATACTGGAATGGGTGTGCTAGTAGTAAATTACACCAGAGAGACTAGAGCTTCACATGAATTTGAATCAACTGGAGGGAATTTTTGAAATGCAGATTGTTGAGCTTCATTCTTGCCCTCTTGAACATACATTTACAATAATACTGCATAATCTGTATTTTGTACAAATATTTCACCAATTTTGATGTGTATTCTGATTCAAAACAATTCAATAAGAGTATCAGCTCCCTAATTAGTATTCTTGACACTAGTTTCCCTTCCCTACAGAGTATTTCTACACTACCAAATATTTATTTTAAAAAACATAATGTGGCTCCTTGTATTAAAAGTTCCCAGTGCATGCCTGCTGTCTGACAAAGTTCAAAATCTTTCACATGGCATCCAAATCATTTTGTAACAGCTCAAATTTCTTTTCCCTGGAACCTCATCCATATCCTAGACAGAATGTCCCTCACACATTCAGTTAGCTCCATAAATTTAACTAATGTTTAGAGTTTCTTCTTTTTTCTAAATCCTTTCATTCTCCCACATTTTTAATGCAATAATTGCATTTTCCACTACACCAATTTCCAAAATTAGTTTCTATTGCTATTTGTTGTTGTTGTTTAGTTGCTATGTCATGTCCAACACTTTGTGACCCCATGAACTGTAGCCCACCAGGCTCCTCTGTGGGATTACCCAAGTAAGAATACTGGAATGGGTATGCCAGTACTAAATACATTTAAGGCACTATGATAAATGTATGATTTTGTTTCAATTACTTTCTCCTAATAGTCTTTCTAGAAAGCTTACATCTACTTGGGCTTCCCTGGTGGCTCAGATAGTAAAGAATCCACCTGCAATGTGGCAGACCTAGGTTCAGTCCTTCAGTTGGGAACGTCCCCTGGAGGTGGACATGGCAACCCACTCCAGTATTCTTACCTGGAGAATCCTCATGAAAAAATCTGGGGGATACAGTCCATGGGGTCATTTACATCTACTTATCTTACATTTACTGCATTTCATTTCAGGGAGCATGGATACTAAAAATGCAACACTGCTGTCAATGTTTGTTCTCACCGGACTTCCCTATCAGCTGGAGTGGCAAATCCCCTTATTCTTGTTGTTCTTGGTGATTTACCTCATCACCACTGTGGGAAACCTTGGACTAATTTATCTTATCTACAATGACCCTCACCTTCACATCCCCATGTACTTATTCCTTGGGAGTTTAGCCTTTGTGGATTCTTGGATATCATCCACAGTGACCCCCAAGATGCTAGTCAATTTTTTTGCCAGGAGTAAAATGATCTCTCTCTCTGAATGCATGTTACAATTTCTTTCCTTTGCATTTGGTGGAACCACGGAATGCTTTTTACTTGCAACAATGGCATATGATCGCTATGTGGCCATATGCAAACCATTACTGTATCCAGTGATTATGACCAACAAACTATGCATCCAGCTGTTAGTCTCATCATTTGTAGCAGGGCTTATTCATTCCATGATTCATGTAGGTGCTTTATTCAGGTTAACCTTCTGCAAGTCTAACATAATACCTCACTTTTACTGTGACATCATGCCATTGTTTAGGATTTCTTGTATTGACCCTTCAATTAACGTTCTAATGGTATTTATTTCCTCTGGGTCAATACAGGTGCTTAGCATTATGACTGTTCTTGTCTCTTATACACTTGTTCTACATACGGTTTTGAAAAATAAGTCTGTACAAGGCATAAGAAAGGCCTTCTCCACCTGTGGAGCCCACCTCCTATCTGTCTCTTTATACTATGGGCCTCTTCTCTTCATGTATGTGCGCCCTGGATCCACACAGGCCGATGATCAAGATATGATGGATTCTCTATTTTACACTGTCATAATTCCCTTTTTAAATCCAATCATCTACAGCCTGAGAAATAAGAAAGTCATAGATTCACTGACAAAAGTATTAAAGAGAAATGTTTAGATGTCATACTATTATCAGTTCTTTTTTTTACTGAAATAGTCACAAAATTGTGCAGATTACATGTGGTTCAGATTGGGTTAGGGTTCAAGGTTTTTTGCAGTTATAATTACTCTAGTGTTTTGACTTAAGTTGTCAGTACTAACATATTCCTTAAGATATTCATGTATACTGTTCAAAAAACACAAGGAATTTTCAACAATTTTCATGTCACATTAGAATAATTAAAGCAGGAAACAAATTAAATATTTTATGTATTTGTGTATTCTATAATATAGATTTATAAAATGATTAGGCACTGAAATAGTAATATTCCTCTAATAGGATTTGACTCTGTTGTCATTGATAGTATATAGCTGCACAGCCTGGAGACTTAACTGCATATAAATCCACAATGTATGTAATGTTTGTGTTTGAATGAAATGATGTAAATCACAAGAATTCTCCTGCAGACCAAAAGGTCTTTCAGTCCACTTTATTTGGGACATGGTGAATTCCCCCATCACCATGAGGATTTAAGAGTCATATACCAGAGAGAAATAAAAAGAAATGGGAAAAGCAATGAAGAAAAAATGAGAAGCAAGTTAAGACAGTGTCGGGAGAATCAAATTTTAAGAGGATGCTCTTAGCCCAGTCAATGTCCATGAGCAACAAGAAGAGGGAATTGGTACTCACTGTCTATGATGTCATTTCCCAGTTGTGCCTGTATTTTGTAGGATAATCTAAAAACCTTCACTAATTAGAAAGCTAGACGAGACTGCAGAATTTAATTGGGATGGGCTTAAAGAAAAAGTGACACAATAAGAAGGAAATGGTCAATCTTGCTAGATGTTTTAAAGGGAAATTTTTAAAATAAATCAGTAATGTATAAGTCTTTCTGGAATGCAGTGTTTACGTGATTTTGAATGCATATTACAAAATTTCAAATAATGTTAACTTGATATAATGCCATAGTGCCTAGTGGGTGGCTGGAAAAGACCAAAAAAAAAAAAAAAGAGTAAGATTTTGGACATTTTGTGTCCTCAAGTCCTTTAACATTAGTTTTCATCTCACTCTATACTCTAAGTACAATGAGAGACCTATCTTTGGGTCCACTCCTGCCTTTCCTTTGACAACACTAAAATTCCATACACCTACTCACTGATGCACTGAGGAATTATCCTACAAGCTATCTGCCTCTGTATTTTGCAAAACTTTCCTTTTATCATGTTGGTACTCAAAAGTCCTAAACATAGTTGCCAGGTTATTCTTCATAGACAGAACTATGATTAAATCATATCCTTTTTAAATAACTTTTAAAGGATTGACACTGCTGACAGATACTGTACAAATACAGTATTTGTATTTAGATCTGTAGATGTAGTCATGCATAGGTTTATTTGTTCATGTGTATGTCCAGATTATATGAAATACATATACATACATTCATAGACATCTGTATCTATATCAACACTTCTCTGTATTACATCTTTTTAACTTACTGTATCACTAGACTATCTTTCTATCTCTACCTCAACCTCAACCTCCATTTTTATCTTCCTGATTGTGCCCTGATTTTCTCACCATCTATTATATGGTCCTTTCAAATACTATCTTGGTTTAACTCAGACGTTACTGACCCCACAATTCTCCTAATGGACCTTGTCTTATACACAAAATGAGTTGCAGAAAGCATTCCAGATACCCTGAAGTTACACAGCTACCTGCATTTGCTAATACAAGTCTGCCCACAGAGAATATACACTGTTTATTGACAATACATTCATCTTTATTTACAACTCAAATGGTGTCCTTTCTCCAAAGCTTTTCTCATATATTATAGCATTCATAATGCATTTCCATATTATACTGAAGAAGATAGTAATGCTTAGTCCGTTCATTCATATTTCTTAGGTCACAGCTGATCTTCTGCTGGTTGCCAAAAAGTTTGTTTGGGTTATTCAATAACACCTTAGAGAAAAACCCAAACAAAGTTTTGGCCAACCCAATATAATACTTATTTGGGGACCACCAGCTTTTTTTAAAAATACAAATTAGATGTCTTAGTCTCTATCTTTTGCAGTAATGAGCATAACTTTGCAACACTGCAGCTTACACAGATGATGTCTTGAATAAGTATCTGTGAAATATTCATAAAATTGAGCTGAATCTGAGAGTACAAATACATAGAGCACAGTAAGAATATATCACTCATTTTTAATATTGCAATGAGCCCTAGGAGACATTGGGTCTTGGATGGCTGCAGCAAACAGCTCACCTTCTTAAGGTTTTTTAATGATAATTGCAAGCATTATACACATAAAGTTACCTATATTCTTATTCCTTTTTATCATGATGATTGGCTCCTGGGATAAACTATAACATATATCAAGGAGAAGCTATTCAATTGGATGCTTGGTTTACACACCTGTTTGATTTAAACATTTATTTAAAATACACAGCATTCAAGAATATAATTATCCTATAATTTGAAGGTCCACTTCACAAGGCTAGACTGGGTCATCTGCCCTTTTTTTGTTCCCACGGATATTCCCAAGTCCTTGGAAAGAGAATAGAAATGGATCATAATTTAGCTGCTTTTACTTTTTTCCTAAGAAAATCTGTTATTGCATATATCTATATTTAAAAATTTTTTGTTTTCATATAACAGTCTCAATGTACTGATGCTTTAAAGTGAGCTGTCTTGATTTTACTTTTTCATTCATTATTATAATCCCAAAACTAGACTGATAATACAAAAGCTACTATCTTCTACCATCATAATGGTCTGGTTCTCTAACTGACTTTCCTTTGAATCAGCAGTCTGATGTCACATTATGGCCATATGAACAAACTCTGTTACTTGTCAAGACTTACCCTAGGTTGGGTGATTACAGAATAGACAGCTGGGGTCCTCTCAGAAGCTCAGAATTCCTGTGCAGACTTCTCTTTTATATGCTTGGTCTAGAGATTCCTCTGCTAGGGCTTATCCTTTCATGCAATCATAAATATTTTACTTTATGCCTTCCACAAATTCAACAAAATCCCTAGTTCATAGATGTGATCTAATTCTCACTTCTGTTATAGACATTTCTCATCTTTGAACTTCATTTATGTCACTTTAGTAGCATGTTGAACTCCCCAGGTCAGTAGGTGCCCAATATGCTACTGCAGAAGAGTGGAGAAATAATTCCAGAAAGAAAAAAGAGGCTGAACTAAAGTGAAATCAACACCCAGGTGTAGATATGACTGGTAATGGAAGTAAAGACCGATGCTGTAAGAACAATATTGCATAGGAACCTGGAATGTTAGGTCCAAGAATCAAAGTAAATTGGAAGTGGTCAAACAGGAGATGGCAAGAGTGAGCATCAATATTATAGGAATCAGTGAACTAAAATGGACCAGAATGGGGCAATTTAATTCAGATGACCATTATATCTATTACTTTAGGCAAAAATTCCTTAGAAGAAATGGGATAACTCTCATAGTCAATAAAAGAGTCCAAAATACAATACTTGGGTGCAGTCTCAAAAATGACAGAATAATCTCTATTCATTTCCAGGCAAATCATTCAATATCACAGTAATCCAAGTCTATGCTCCAACCACTAATGCCAAGGAAGCTGAAGTAGAAAGGTTCTATGATGACCTACAGATCTTCTAGAACTAACACAAAAAAAGATGTCCTTTTCATAATAGGGGACTGGAATGCAAAAGTAGGCAGTCAAGAGATACCTGGAGTAACAGGCAAATTTGGCCTTGGAATGCAAAATAAAGCAGAACAAAGGCTAATAGCTTTGTCAAGATAATGCACTGGTCATAGAAAACACCCTCTTCCAACAACACAAGAGACGACTCTACACATAGACGTCACTTGATGGTCAATACCGAAATCAGATTGATTAAACTATTGGTAGTCAAAGATGGAGAAGCTCTACACAGTTAGAAAAAAAACAAGACCAGGAGCTGACTCTGGCTCAGATCATGAGCTCCTTATTGAAAAATTCTGACTTAAATTCAAAAAAGTAGGGTAAACCACTAGACCATTCAGGTGTGACCTAAATCAAATCCCTTATGATTATACAGTGGAAGTGAGAAATAGATTCAAAGGATTAGATCTGATAGACAGAGTGCCTGAAAAACTATGGATGGATGTTCATGACATTGTACAGGAGGCAATGATCAAGACCATCCCTAAGAACAAGAAATGCAAAAAGGCAAAATGATTGTCTGAGGAGGTCTTACAAAAACCAGAAAAGAAGAGAAGTGAAAGGCAAAAGAGAGAAAAAGAAAGATATACCTATCTGAATGCAGAGTTCCAAAGAATAGAAAGGAGAGATAAGCTAATCAATGAATAAAGTTGCAGGATATAAAATCAACACACAGAAATCCCTTGCATTCCTATACACTAATAATGAGAAAGTAGAAAAACAAACCAAGGAAACAATTCCATTCATCATTGTAATGAAAAGAATAAAATACTTAGGAATATACCTACCTAAAGAAACTAAAGACCTATATATAGAAAATTATAAAGCACTGATGAAAGGAATCAAAGAGGACACTAATAGATGGAGAAATATACCATGTTCACGGATCCGAAGAATCAATATAGTGATAATGAGTATACTACCCAAAGCAATCTCCAGATTCAATGCAATCCCTATTAAGCTACCAGCGGTATTTTTCACAGAGCTACAACAAATAACTTCACAATTTGTATGAAAATATGAAAAACCTTGAATAGCCACAGCAATCTTGAGAAAGAAGAATGGAACTGGAGGAATCAACCTGCCTGACTTTAGGCTCTACTACAAAGCCACAGTCATCAAGACAGTATGGTACTGGCAAAAAGACAGAAATATAGATCAATGGAACAAAATAGAAAACCCAGAGATAAATCCACACACCTATGGATACCTTATCTTCAACAAAGGAGGCAAGAATATACAATGGATTAAAGACAAACTCTTTAACAAGTTGTGCTGGGGAAACTGGTCAACTACTTGTAAAAGAATGGAACTAGATCACTTTCTAACACCACACACGAAAATAAATTCAAAATGGATTTAAGATCTAAATGTAAGACCAGAAACTAAAACTCTGAGAGGAAAACATAGGCAAAACACTCTCCGACATACATCACAGCAGGATCCTCTATGATCCATCTCCCAGAATACTGGAGATAAAAGCAAAAATAAACAAATGGGATCTAATTAAAATTAAAAGCTTCTGCACAACAAAGGAAATTATAAGCAAGGTGAAAAGACAGCCTTTGGAATGGGAGAAAACAATAGCAAATGAAGCAACTGACAAACAACTAATCTCAAAGATATACAAGCAACTTATGCAGCTCAATTCCAAAAAAATAAACAACCTGATCAAAAAATGGGCCAAAGAACTAAATAGACATTTCTCCAAAGAAGACATATAGATGGCCAACAAACACATGAAAAGATGCTAAACATCACTCATTACGAGAGAAATGCAAAACAAAACCACAATGAGGTACCATTTCACACCAGTCAGAATGGCAGTGATCCAAAAGTCTACAAGCAATAAGTGCTGGAGAGGGTGTGGAGAAAAGGGAATCCTCTTACACTGTTGGTGGGAATGCAAACTAGTACAGCCACTATGGAGAACAGTG